>ONZH01016218.1:0-17631 GCA_900303285.1 Rhinella marina
TAAGAAGCTGAAAATCCACATTTATACAATAAGGCATAATAAATATAGACGTGAGAACAAAAAGTCCACATATGGTTTGGTCCATCTATGGGTCCACAGCTGGGAATACACATGACATCAGATAGCATATATCATACTGGTTAGCAAGATGGCAGAATACCATTGCATTAACATAAGGTCAAGGAAATGGAGTTTGCAAAGGTTTGCAAGTACTTAGCTTACCCAATTAGTATGTGGAGGCAGCGTGAAGATCGGCCATAGTGTCAGGGGGCTAATGTTGGGGTATAAATAGGGCGCTCAAACTCACGTGCCGCGCGCCGGAAGTGTTTAGCAGCACGCAGGAAATATAGGGAGGAGGCGGGGCGGGCTGTACAGGCTGGATACCGAAGGTACCGTCTGAGTCTGTGCTGTGGCCGGAAAGTAGCGCGAGACTACGCGTCGGCCTGCGCTGTGAATCTCGGCAGCTATGGCACATGCGCACTTGAGAGTGATCCCGTAGGCGCCATGTTTACTATGGGCAGTTAGCCCAAAACCTATGACAGTAGTGTCTATGGCAAAAGCGATGCCAAGAATACGTTTATTAGTACAATATAATATGAATAGATGCTGGAAGGGGATATCTATCTATACAGGGGAATTGTAAGGGGTGCTTGCAATTAATGTATAGAGGAATGTAAAACAAGGGTAATTGACCCTTGCCTAGTTGGGGATAAATAGCTAAGGAGGTTTAGTAGTGGATGGCAGTAGTCAGTGGTAGGTACCACTTAGCTGTCCGGATGTGTTGAACCGGACATAGTACCTTAGTTGTAGGGTGCATAGTAGCAAGACCATGACTATGCACAGTATAAGAACCATAGTGTACTAAACAAACCCAATATTGTGGACCAAATGCGGGACTCAATCTCTATAATATGGAGTAGAATCACGACAGGCTCTGAGCCGACAGAGGCCCTGTAAACTGCCCATAGTAAACATGGCGCCCGCGGGATCACTCTCAAGTGCGCATGCGCCATAGCTGCCGAGATTCACAGCGCAGGCCGACTCGTGGTCTCGCGCTACTTCCGGCCACAGCACAGACTCAGACGGTACCTTCGGTATCCAGCCTGTACAGCCCGCCCCGCCTCCTCCCTATATTTCCGGCGCGCGGCACGTGAGTTTGAGCGCCCTATTTATACCCCAACATTAGCCCCCGGACACTACGGACGATGTTCACGCTGCCTCCACATACTAATTGGGTAAGCTAAGTACTTGCAAACCTTTGCAAACTCCATTTCCTTGACCTTATGTTAATGCAATGGTATTCTGCCATCTTGCTAACCAGTATGATATATGCTATCTGATGTCATGTGTATTCCCAGCTGTGGACCCATAGATGGACCAAACCGTATGTGGACTTTTTGTTCTCAAGTCTCTATTTATTATGCCTTATTGTATAAATGTGGATTTTCAGCTTCTCATTTAAACTGGGACTCTATGCTGGCCTCGGTGCATCTCCATTCATCGACACCAGCCTCCTACGTTTAATTTTTTTCATGGTCTCCATGCCATGTCTTGTGCATGAATGCACGGCTGAAAATGAAAATAAAAAGCTCACCTTCATAATTAAACAATTGGAGTGCTGTCTGCTTTGTATACACAATAAAAAAAAAACTGAGAAAAATTACATGAAATGAGAAATAAAAAAATAATTTTCATTTCTTTGAGGGAAATAAGTATTTGATCCCCTAAGAAAACATCATTTAATACTTGGTGGCAAAACCCTTGTTGGCAAGCCCAGCAGTCAGAGGTTTCTTATAGTTTTTATAAGGTTTGCACACACTTCAGGAGTAATTTTGGCCCACTCCTCTCTGCAATCAATCTCCATATCCTTAAGGTTTTTAGGCATGCATTTGGAAACACGAAGCTTCAGCTCTTTCCGTAGATTTTCGATGGGATTGAGGTCAGGAGACTGGCTAGGCCATTCCATGACCTTGATATGCTTTTTATGGAGCCACTCCTTTGTTTCCTTGGCTGTATGTTTTGGGTCGTTGTCGTGCTGAAAGACCCATCCACGACCCATTTTCAGTGCCCTGGCGGAGGCAAGGAGGTTGTCACCCAGGATTTTGCGATACTTGGCCCGGTTCATCTTCCCGTCAATGCGGTGAAGTTGGCCTGTGCCCTTAGAAGAAAAACACCCCCAAAACATAATACTTCCACCACCATGCATGACAGTGGGGATGGTATTCTTAGGGTCATATTCTGTATTTTTCTTCCTCCAAACACGTCGAGTTGAGTTGAGGCCAAAGAGCTCAATTTTGGTCTCATCTGACCACAGCACCTTCTCCCAGTCTCTCTCTGAGTCATTAATATGTTCATTGGCAAACTTGAGGCGGGCCTGGACGTGAGCCTTCTTGAACAGAGGATTACCAGAGGAACCATTACGTCTCAGTGTATTACCAATGGTTTTTTTGGAGACTGTGGTCCCAGCTCCCTGAGATCATTACTCAGCTC
This sequence comes from Rhinella marina, assembly GCA_900303285.1. NCBI lineage: Eukaryota > Metazoa > Chordata > Amphibia > Anura > Bufonidae > Rhinella > Rhinella marina. The sequence continues at coordinate 2,491 of ONZH01016218.1, forward strand.
CTCCCGTGTAGTTCTTGGCTGATTTTTAGCCTGATCAATGATCAATGAGACTCCACGAGGTGATATCTTGCATGGAGCTCCAGGCCTGGGTCGATTGACAGTAATGTTGTACTTCTTCCACTTCCGAATAATTGCACCAACAGTTGTCACCTTCTCATCCAGCTTCTTACTTATGGCTTTGTAGCCCATTCCAGCCTTGTGCAGGTCAACAATTTTGTCCCTGACATCTTTAGACAGTTCCTTAGTCTTGCCCATGGTGGAGATGTTGGAGTGTCACTGAGACTGTTGGCAGGTAGCCTTTTATACAGGTGACAATTTGGGATAGGTGTCTCTCATCCAGGTAACGACTTCACTGTGATTAGGGGGTGTCAGTGGTCTGTGGGAGCCAACATTAGTCATGGTTTTACTAGAGGATCAAATACTTATTTCCCTCAAAGAAATGCAAATTATTTTTTATTTCTCATTTTATGTAATTGTCTCCGTTTTTCTTTTGATATTCTATGTGGCACTGTTAAAATAAAGCTGGCATAAAATTATGAGACGTTTCATTTATTTTTTAGTATTAAAACTTTAAAAGTCAGTGGGGGATCAAATACTTATTTCCTCCACTGTATATATATATATATATATATACGGGGGGGGACATTTCTATGGATACACCTAAATAAAATGGGAATGGTTGGTGATATTAACTTCCTGTTTGTGGCACATTAGTATATGGGAGGGGGAAAACTTTTCAAGATGGGTGGTGACCATGGCGGCCATTTTGAATTCGGTCATTTTGGATCCAACTTTAGTTTTTTCAATGGGAAGAGGGTCACGTGACACATCAAACTTATTGAGAATTTCACAAGAAAAACAATGGTTTGCTTGGTTTTAATGTTACTTTATTCTTTCATGAGTTATTTACAAGTTTCTGACCACTTATAAAATGTGTTCAAAGTGCTGCCCATTGTGTTGGATTGTTGTTTGCCTCATGGTGGTATATGTGAAAGTTGCCATTGTGTTGGATTGTCAATGCAGCCCTCTTCTCCCACTCTTCATACACTGATAGCAACACCGCAGAAGAAATGCTAGCACAGGCTTCCAGTATCCATAGTTTCAGGTGCTGCACATCTCGTATCTTCACAGCATAGACAATTGCCTTCAGAGCATTCCTAGATGAACAGTTTCCTGGAAACTGGATTGGTCATCGTGGGCTAATTGAATGGCCCCCAAGGTCTCCCGATCTGACCCCCTTAGACTTTTATCTTTGGGGTCATCTGAAGGCAATTGTCTATGCTGTGAAGATACGAGATGTGCACTTGTGATGAATTAAAAAAACAAGCAACAACAGATCTATCTCATTATCTGTTTATATCTATCTATCTATCTATCTATCTATCTATCTATCTATCTCTCATATCTATCTATCTCTCATATCTATCTATCTATCTCTCATATCTATCTATCTCTCATATCTATCTATCTATCTATCTATCTATCTATCTATCTATCTATCTATCTATCTATCTATCTATCTATCTCTCATATCTATCTATCTCTCTCTCTATCTCTCATTCTCTGTTTATATCTTATATCTATCTATCTATCTATCTATCTATCTATCTATCTATCTATTCAATTAGTTATCTCCAGAGTTCCTCATACATGCAGATTAGGAGGAAGTTTTGACCGTCGCACTTGTTTTCCTCAAAATACTCTTTTAAACCGCATTCTGATTGTATTATGTTATGCTGCTGGCTGATGAAGGGGTCGGTGCGGTCCACAAACACGTTATAGACACAATAAAGAGAACATTATTTCTACATATTAATTTCCTGAATAATAATCTGTCAGCTCCCCCCCCCCAGACTAGCGCATGCAGTGTATAGTGATGCTGAGTATAAGTGATGCGGAGTCTGATTATGTAATTTTTATCTTGCATTCCGACGCTGTGCTCCGACAAAGCAGCAGTAAAATGCATCGAGACAAAACGTATAAGGGGTTAAGGACATGGCCGTATGTATTTTGCGGTCAACCAAAAATATGGATGACGTCCGTGTGACATCTGTGTTGCATCCTCTTTTTGCAGATCTATTGTAACAATGCTTGTCTTTGTATGCAAAACTGACAAGAATGGGACATATTCTTTTTTTGTGGAACAGACATACGGAAATTGAATGCACACGGTGTCATTTCCGTTTTTTGCGGACCCATTAAAGTGAATGGTTCTGCATACAGGGCGGAAAAACCAAAACAGAACGGACACGGAAAGAAAATACGTTCATGGGCATGGACCCTTACTCTGGTATCATCTGCACAGCTTACATATTCACTTTTCACCAACCATCACACTTTAATTTTTTTTAAACTCCCATGGAGTCGAGTCAAAATGTTCAATACATTGTTTAAACAATGTCCAAATGGGGTCTTCTACTGTAGAGACACCTCAGGATGTGTTCAAATGTCACATAGCAACAGAAAACCATGTCTCCAAATTCTGGCCTGGTGCTTTTCCCCTTATGAGTCCTGTGGTGTGCCCATACAGCAGTTTCCGAGCACATATGGGGTGTCGCCATATTCAGGGTAACAAACAGTGGGGTGCATTTTCTTTGTTACCCCATGTGAAAATTAATGGGCCTAAAGTGATATTTTCTTACAATGTGTAATTTTTCAGTTGCACAGCCGTGCCCTTCCAAATTCTATGACGTTTTCTAAATTCTATGAAACACATATTTGAAAAAAAATAATTTTTTCTTCGCATCGCCATATTCTGACCCCATAACTTTTTATATTTATGCCTATGGAGCTGTGTTAGAGCTCATTTTTTGTGGGACGATCTGTAGTTTTAGAAGTGTATATGACTTGTTGATCACTTTTTATCCATTTTTTGGGGGGAAGTGAAGTGACAAAAAAATGAGGAATTGGGCATTGTGATTTTTTTCCATTATGCTGTTTCAGTATGGGATAAATATTTTTGATAGTTTAATACTACAAGTGTTTTGTGCTATGGGCAGTGAGTGTGGGATCATCAAAGACATGGTTTTATTTTGGGCTAAGCCTATGGGTGTTATCCTGACAATTCCCTGGTATATACTCTTTAAAGGGGTTGTGTCACTTCAGTAAGTGGCATTTATCATGTAGAGAAAGTTAATACAAGCCACTGACTAATGTATTGTGATTGTCCATATTGCTTCCTTTGCTGGCTGGATTCATTTTTCCATCACATTATACACTGCTCGTTTCCATGGTTACAACCACCCTGCAATCCTTCAGCAGCGGCCGTGCTTGCATAGGAAAAAGCACCAGCCTATGTACGCCCCCCTGGTCCTATAGTGTGCAAGCACTACCACTGCTGTATAATGTGATCGAAAAATGAATCAAGCCGGGAAAGGAGGCAATATGGACAATAACAATACATTAGTAAGTGTCTTGTATTAACTTTCTCTACATAATAAGTGCCATTAGCTGAAGTGAGACAATCCCTTTAAGCCCTATACAGGAATCTGGACTGCAAAAAAAAAGCCACCAGGTTGCTCCCTCGTAGAATAGCTCTGGCGTGATTGATAGCTGTCTCATAGTGATCACCAGTGTGGAGCACTAAGGGATCAGTCAAAGGTAGGCAGAGGTCAGGGTAGGCAGAGTCTATGTAAAACCAAGAAACAGTCTAAAGGTCACAGCAGGCAGCACAGGATCCGTACAGTGATCAGGCACAGGTCAGGTCAGGCAGCAGATGGCCAGAATCCGCTAATCAGGCAGATATCAGTACATAGGCAGACAAAATATGTTGCTCAGGAAGAAAATTAGACAAACAGCATGGTATACATTATATATATATATATATATATATATATATATATATATAGTGGTCCCTCAAGTTACAATATTAATTGGTTCTGGGACGACCACTGTATGTTGAAACCATTGTAACTTGAATCTGTAACTCTATGGAAAACCAGTAAATGGTTCCAAAGCCCCAAGATGACACTCTCAAATTAAGCAAGTAACCAAGATAGATAAACTACTTGATTGGGTCAGGAATAAATGCTGGAAGGTCACTTTCTATGCTTCTTCTAAGTCCGGTATAGTACCAATATTACCAGAAAAAATAAAATAAAATGAGGCCGTTACTCACCTGGTGTCCAAAGGACCACAAGCAGGGAGCAGTACAGGACATGATGAAACAGGCTAGCAGCTGCACACAGAACCAAAGAAGGGATTAACCCTTGCATTGCTGCAGAATGAGGTGCAGTAAACACACAGGACACCGGAGCACTGGATCTGCGACAGACACAGGGTGAGTGGAGCGCCATCCGTCACTGCCTGAAGTAGCGCATCAGTGGTGGGAACTTCATCAGGCCTCCCCAAACACCAGAATTAAAAGCAAGAATAAATATGCCTCCAAAATTGGTGTCAATGAAAATTACAGGCTAAACAGGCTAGAATGTATGGGATGCATGGAGAATGTCAAAGGAGCCACTATGATCTGCAGTAAGGCCTCATACGTTCTAAGCACATTCAGCATTGAACAGGCTAGACTGAAAAAGGTTCAGGGAGAAACTCAAAGGGAGCAGTAAATTCTAGGTGTAACACCCCAGAGTGGTGTTACCACCAGGGCTGTGGAGTCGGAGTCGGAGTCGTGGAGTCGGTCACCATTTTGGTGGAGTCGGAGTCGGTATAAAATGGACCGACTCCGACTCCTAAAATATATAATGAATTAGTACATTTAGTTCAGTGCTGAATATATTTTTATAAGAATTTGTGAAAATGATGAAATGTCCTATAAATGTCTGTTCTATTCCTGATCTAAGGATTTAGGCTTTTAGTTGAGATGACTGTGTGCTGCCCTTTATGTCCAGTGCATGTTCTCTCTGTATGCTTTATGTTTCCTCTGAGCTCATGTTTGGAGAGGTTATCTGCTCTCATGGCTTCCATCTGCTGCTGGTGTAAAACACCTAGAGCCTTATGCATGAAAACTGTCTAGGTGTAGAAGTTTCTTTGTTGCCCATAGCAACCAATCAGAGCTCCCCTTTCATTTCATATAGTGCTCTGGAGAAATGAAAGGGGAGCTCTGATTGGTTGCTATGGGCAACAAAAAAGTCTTAGACCTAGACAGTTTTCATACATCAGGCCCAGAGGCGTAGCTACCGGGGGGGGGGGGGGCAGGGGAGGCGATGCTCCGGGCCCAATACCTGGATGGGATGGCCCAATCAGGCGAATACAAGTGAGCGCTTCCATTATGGAGTCTGATGGGGGCACATTAAGCCGATCTGAGGTCTGATGGGGGCACATTCTGCTGATCTGAGGTCTGATGGGGGAACATTCTGCTGATCTGAGGTCTGATGGGGGAACATTCTGCTGATCTGAGGTCTAATGGGGGCATATTAAGCCGATCCGAGGTCTGATGGGGGCACATTAAGCCGATCTGAGGTCTGATGGGGGCACATTAAGCCGATCTGAGGTCTGATGGGGGCACAATACGCTGATCTGAGGTCTGATGGGGGCACATTAAGCCTATCTGAGGTCTGATGGGGCAGATTAAGCCGATCTGAGGTCTGATGGGGGAACATTCTATTGATCTGAGGTCTGATGGGGGTACATTCTGCTGATCTGAGGTCTGATGGGGGCACATTCAGCTGATCTGAGGTCTGATGGGGGCACATTCAGCTGATCTGAGGTCTGATGGGGCACATTCTGCTGATCTGAGGTCTGATGGGGGCCTATTCTGCTGATCTGAGGTCTGATGGGGGCACAATACGCTGATCTGAGGTCTGATGGGGGCACAATACGCTGATCTGAGGTCTGATGGGGGCACAATACGCTGATCTGAGGTCTGATGGGGGCACATTAAGCCGATCTGAGGTCTGATGGGGGCAAGGGACTGTTAGTTTAGTGATGTAAAAGCTGGGGACAGATTTCCTTTAACATAGGAGTCCCCTTTTTTACTCCTATTAATCCTATATTTTACTGCATTATGTGGTAGAGTATTTAGAGTAGGGTATGTAGAAAGTCCATTGTACTGTACTTAACAGCATAGATGATCTAGCAGTTTATATAGTCATCTTGCTAATACAGTATTATAACCACAACTAGTAGTATGTGCCTGTGAAGTTGGAAACGTGCGTTTGGGAAGCCAATAAGTGGGGGGCCCACTCAAGTATGTTTCGCCCCCCCATGTGCTGAACCTGTAGCTACGCCTCTGATTAGGCCCTAAGTGAGCTGTACCCAGAGAAGCCTGATAGATTACAAACTGTTTTTGTCATGACTTATCTGTACTATTGATTTTATGCAAATTTGTTTAAAGTTATCACTTAAACATGCTCCATGTATGAGGGAGTAGGAGTCGGGAGTCGGAGTCGGAGCCGGGGTGAGGGGAAATTGAGGAGTCGGAGTTGGGGCTTTGGCTTACCGACTCCACAGCCCTGGTTACCACTCCTACACCCCGCTACTCTATGGGCTAACACAATGTCATCTCATGCATTTTATTCCAAATCCTACACACTGTGCTTTCCTAATAATGTTTGTAACTGTTATACATGTAATGTGCCCAGTTTACCAGCAGGTGGCAGCAAACATCTTTTGTGGCCCCATTGAAATTAATGGGTCCGCACCCATTCCGCAAAATTACGGAACAGATGCAAACCCAGAAATACGGTCGTGTGAATGGAACCTAAAAGGGGTTCTCTGGGAAATACAACTGATAAGGTCTTCAGCTGAATCCTTGTAGGAATAGAGTTTAGGAGACATGAAGTACAGAGAGAAGGGTGGGATGTGGCCTACATTACGGCAGTCTGTCCTCTCTGTACTTAATGTCTCCTCATGAACTCTGTTCCTACAGAGATTCAGGTAAGGATCATATTAAACTGTATTCAGGATCATAAACCCTGACAAGCAGAGCAGAGAGGAGGATGAGGCAGCTCTTTACCTCAGTGTTGTGAAGTAACTTGTCCTCCTGTGTGATTAGGACAGGTTTTGTGTGTACAAATAGGACGGCGGCCATTTTGTTTCTCCTAATGATTGCTCCCTAGACAAAACGAGCCGTTATAACTAATGAAAGGTATTTGGGAATATATTTATTATAAAGTAATGTTAAAGTATTTTCATTTTCTTAATTCCTGGAGAACCCCTTTAAGGAAGGGAAACATGAACAATTAAAGGGAGGAAAAGGAAAATAAAGGTAGAAGGAAAGTGAAAAAGGTAAGGGAATGGGAGGGAAGAAGAAAAATTAAAGGAAAAAGGCAAAGGAAAAGAAGAGAAATGAGTTATGGATAATGAAAGGCGTAGAATGGAAGGAAAGAGGTTAAGGAAAGGATGTGAAATAAAAGGAAAAGGATAATGCCCTCATTAGTGCCCCCAGGAAGAATAATGCCCCTATTAGTGCCCCCAGAATTAATACTGCTCCCATTAGTGCCCCCAGTAATATTAACGCCCCCAGTAATAGTAATGCCGCCATTAGTGCCCCTAGTAATAGTAATGGCCCCATTAGTGCGTCCCAGAATTAATAATGCCCCCATAAGTGCCCCCAGTAAGAATAATGCCCCATTAGTGCCCCCCAGTAAGAATAATGCCCCATTAATCCACCCAGTAAGAATAATGCCCTCATTAGTGCCCCCCAGGAAGAATAATGCCCCCATTAGTGCCCCAGTAATGATAATGCCTCCATTAGTGCCCCTCAGTAAGAATAATGCCCCCATTAGTGCCCCCCAGTAAAAATAATGCCCCCAGTAAGTATAATAACCCCACTAATCCACCCAGTAAGAATAATGCCCCCATTAGTGCCCCCAGTAAGAATAATACCCCCATTAGTGCCCCTCAGTACAAATAATGTCCCCATTAGTGCCCTTCAGTAAGAATAATGCCCCCATTAGTGCCCCTCAGTAAGAATAATGCCCCTATTAGCGCCCCCAGTAAGTATAATGCCCCCATTAATGCGTCCAATAAGAATAATGCCCCCCATTAGTGCCCCCTAGTAAGAATAATGCCCCCCATTAGTGCCCCCTAGTAAGAATAATGCCGACATTAGTGCCCCCCCAGTTAGAATAATGCCCCCATTAGTGCCCCTCAGTAAGAATAATGCCCCCATTAGTGCCCCCAGTAAGAATAGTACGCCCATTAATGCGTCCAATAAGAATAGTTCCCCCTAGTAAGAATAATGCCTCCATTAGTGCCCCTCAGTAAGAATAATGCCCCCATTAGTGCCCAAAGTAAAAATAATGCCCCCGGAAAGTATAATGCCCCCACTAATCCACCCAGTATGAATAATGCCCCCATTAGTGCCCCCAGTAAGAATAATACCCCCATTAGTGCCCTCAGTACAAATAATGCCCCCATTAGTGCCCCTCAGTAAGAATAATACCTCCATTAGTGCCCCTCAGTACAAATAATGCCCCCATTAGTGCCCCTCAGTAAGAATAATGCCCCCATTAGTGCCCCCAGTAAGAACAATGCCCCCATTTGCGCCCCCAGTAAGTATAATGCCCCCATTAATGCGTCCAATAAGAATAATGCCCCCATTAGAGCCCCCCAGTAAGAATAATGCCCCCATTAGTGCCCACCTCCTCCATTTTCTCGTACCCTGGTGAATACTTGCTGCTGACTGGAAGCTCAGCGTGATACGTCTTACAGGTCTCTTCCTGTCCTCCAGTGAGCAGCGACTGTTCACCGTAGTGCGAGCAAATGGAGGAGGTGAGTTCTTTTTTTATTGTTTAATTAACACAAGTGGGGGAGGGGGGTTAAAGGCCACAATGGAAGTGCTCATTAGTAACAGTCCATATAGGAAAATACTGGTAGAAAAAAACCACCGGCACTGGCAGGGCCACTAAAATACCGACTTGGCTAGAGAGATATCGGCCTGGCAACCGTAGCTTCAAGAAACATTCCAGAAATAAAAGATAAATCACCAACCCCCATGGAGGCTATAATGGCAGCCATATTGGTGGTCGCTCAGCTTTCTGGCTAACAAGTATAACTAGGACGCAATGAATAGAATTTTTACAACTGAAGGACGGGCGCTTCAGTTTTTTTCTTGTTGTAGGCGGTAAATGAGTAAAAACACCTGGAGGAACAATAAGACAATTACAGAAATACTGCAGAATATGATGAGACCGTGGATGATGGGTCTTGTTCTGGCTGATTTACCTGAGTCCAAAGACACGGCTGGTGGTGTACAGGCAACAGGAGCTACAAGAACCTGGTGCCCAAGGGAGATCAAAGCCCCTGTGTCACTTAAGAAGACACCAGTATTATAAATGGCACATAGTAGGTGGGGCACTGTAAAGGGAAGAGTGTATGGGCTCCCAGGAGGTATAACGCCACAGGGTCACATGACACTCGGACAGTGGGTGGTGAGGAGCCTTTATTATGAGGTGCTTTGTGTGTTTCCTTGTGCATAGTGCGTTATGATTAGGGTGAGAGTTATTTGGGCAGTAAAAGTGGGTTCTGAGAATGTGGAAACGGGGCAGCTTTTTTTCACATGCCTCTGGGTATTCTCCTAGGAGTCCATACAGTCTAGTGACAACCTGTACCACTAGATGGACCTTCTAAGATAAGGTCACCTTTTATGCTCCACTACCCTAGCAACCTAAATAACAAGACCACACATAATCCCTTTAAGAAAACAAAGCCCCACTGTCCCCAAAAATGCTGCACCACCTCTCTAAAGGGTGGTACCCACGTATCGTAAGTGTCAGTTGACCTCCTCACGTGATCTAAACTTCTCAGGTGCCTATATACTCTAGGGTTTACCCAGCTGCTGAATAAGTATATGGGCATCAGGCTTGGGGTCTGTATTAGTTTAGGGAGTCTGGGTCTGTATTTAGGGGGTTTTCTTTGGGATCTGTATTTATTTAGGATGTCTGGTTGAGGGTCTGTTCTGGGGTCTGTATTTGTTTTATTGGAGGCATGGTCTTATGGCTAATAGATTGGGGGGGGGGGGTCTGTAGTCTGTTCAGGTGGTTTGTTTTGGGGTCTGTACTAATTCCTGGGTCTATATTTAATCACGGGTATGGACCCAAGGGTCCAAATTTATTTCTAGGTCTGTTTTTAATCATGGGTTCGGTCTGGCTCTGTATTTAATCATGGGTTTGGTCATGGATCTGTATTAATTCCTAGGTATGTATTTAACCATGGGTTTGGTCTGGCGTCTGCATTTAATCATGGGTTCGGCCTGGCTCTGTATTTAATCATGGGTTTGGTCATGGATCTGTATTAATTCCTAGGTATGTATTTAACCATGGGTTTGGTCTGGGGTCTGTATTTAATCAATGGTTTGGTCATGGGTCTGTATTAATTCCTAGGTATGTATTTAATCATTGGTTTGGTCTGGGGTCTGTATATAATCATGGGTTTGGTCAGGGGGTTGTATTAATTCCTGGGTCTGTATTTAATCATGGGTTTGATCTGGGGCCTGAATTTAATTCTGGGTTTGGTCTGGGGTCTGTATTTAATCATGGGTTTGATCTGGGGCCTGAATTTAATTCTGGGTTTGGTCTGGGGTCTGTATTTAATCATGGGTTTGGTCTGGGGTCTGTATTTAATCATGGGTTTGATCTGGGGCCTGAATTTAATTATGGGTTTGGTCTGGGGTCTGTATTTAATTCTGGGTTTGGTCTGGGGTCTGTATTTAATTCTGGGTTTGGTCTGGGTCTGTATTTAACTGGGTTTGGTCAGGGGTCTGTATTAATTCCTAGGTCTGTATTTAACCATGGGCTTGGTCTGGGGTCTGTATATAATCATGGGTTTGGTCTGAGGTAGAGATGAGCGAATCATTGAAAAAAATTATTCGCCGAACTTTTCCTAAAATTTGTGTATTCGACGAATAGATTTGTTGTATTTGCGTACAAAATATACGTTATTATGTGCTATTAGCGAACATTCGCTCACTAATAACGATCGTTCATTTACAAAATGTACGCAACTTCTTAGAAGATGTACGCATGAGCGTACAAATAGCTTACGAATCTCAACGTACTATTGTCTAAGCGATTACGTAATACGCAGGCACGTACGAGGAGAGGCCGCGGCGTGCACTTCTCAGAGGCAGAGCGAATATTCGAGACACATATATGTTAAATAGTGCAAATACGTTATCATAAGTATAATATAAACATTTTAAATATCACCTACCTAGTATGCTCACGGACATGTTTAAGTCTCTTTTCTTCTGACGCTTGTCATAGAACTGGAGCAGAGTCCCAAACTCAGTCGCAATTTGTAATCCACATAGGTAAAATTGTAATCCAAATGGGTAAAAAAATAGCAGCAAAGGTTCCCTTTAACCCCTTCAACCGACAGCCAGTTTGGACCAAATGCTGGAGCCCCATTTTTCAAATCTGACATGTCTCACTTTATGTGGTGATAACTTTAGAACGCTTTTACTTATCCGGGCCATTCTGAGATTGTTTTCTCGTCACATATTGTACTTCATGACAGTGGTAAATTTGAGTCAAAATATTTCATTCTTATTTATAAAAAAAATACCAAATTTACCAAAAATTTAGAAAAATTTCCAAATTTCCAAATGTCAATTTCTCTACTTTTAAAATACATAGTAATACTTCCAAAAATAGTTATTACTTTACATTCCCTATGTGTCTTCTTCAGGTTTGGATCATTTTGAAAATTACATTTTATTTTTTTGGGACGTTAGAAGGCTTAGAAATTTAGAAGCAAATCTTGACATTTTTCACAAAATTTCCAAAACCCACTTTTTAAGGACCAGTTCAGGTCTGAAGTCACTTTGTGAGACTTTCATCATAGAAACCACCCAAAAATGACCCCATTTTAGAAACTACACCCCTCAAGGTATTCAAAACTGATTTTACAAACGTTATTAACCCTTTAGGTGTTCCACAAGAATTAAAGAAAAATGTAGCCAAAATTTCCAAATTTCACTTTTTTGGCAGATTTTCCATTTAAATCATTTTAGTCCGAGAATAAAGCAAGGGTTAACTGCCAAACAAAACTCAATAATTATTACCCTGATTCTGTAGTTTACAGAAATGCCCCATTTGTCATCGTAAACTGCTGTACAGGCACACGGCACGGCGCAGAAGGAAAGGAACGCCAGGGCAGATTTCACTGGAAAAAGTTTAAGTTTCCATGTCAGATTTGATGCACCCCTAGAGTAGGAAACTCCAAAAAACTGACCCCATTTAGGAAACTACGGGATAAGTTGGCAGTTTTGTTAGTACTATTCTAGGGTACATGCGATTTTTGGTACCTTTATATTACACTTTTTGTGAGGCAAGGTAACAAAAACTAGCAGTTTTGGCATAGTTTTTATTTTTTGTTATTTACAACATTCATCTGACAGGTTATATCGTGTGATATTTTTATAGAGCAGGTCGTTACGGACGCGGCAATATCAATTATGTATACTTTTTTTTATTTATTTAAGTTTTACACAATATTTTTGAAGCACAAAAAAAAATCATGTTTTAATGTCTCCATAGTCAGAGAGCTGTAGTTTTTTTATTTTTTGGACGATTGTCTCAGGTAGGGGCTCATTTTTTGCAGGACGAGATGACGGTTAGATTAGTACTATTTTTTGGGGCATATGCTTTTTTGATCGCTTGGTATTACATTTTTTGTGAAGAAATGTGACAAAAAATGGCTTTTTTTAGACAGTTTTTATTTTTTATTTTTTACGGTGTTCACCTGAGGGGAGAGATCATGTGATATTTTTGTAGAGCAGGTTGTTACGGACGTGTCGATACCTAACATGTATACTTATTTTTATTTATTTAAGTTTTACACAATAATATCATTTTTGAAACAAAAAAATCATGTTTTAGTATCTCCATAGTCAGAGAGCTGTAGTTTTTTTATTTTTTGGGCGATTGTCTCAGGTAGGGGCTCATTTTTTGCGGGACGAGATGACGGTTAGATTGGTACTATTTTTGGGGGCATACGCTTTTTTGATCGCTTGGTATTAAATTTTTTGTGATGAAATGTGATAAAAAATGGCTTTTTTTAGACAGTTTTTATTTTTTATTTTTTACGGTGTTCACCTGAGGGGAGAGATCATGTGATATTTTTGTAGAGCAGGTTGTTACGGACGTGTCGATACCTAACATGTATACTTATTTTTATTTATTTAAGTTTTACACAATAATATCATTTTTGAAACAAAAAAAATCATGTTTTAGTATCTCCATAGTCAGAGAGCTGTAGTTTTTTTATTTTTTGGGCGATTGTCTCAGGTAGGGGCTCATTTTTTGCGGGACGAGATGACGGTTTGATTGGTACCATTTTGGGGTAAATACGCCTTTTTGATCGCCTGCTAATACACTTTTTGTGTGGCAAGGTGACAGAAAATGGCTGTTTTGGTATAGTTTTTTTTTAAAAAAAATTTTTGCGTACAGCTGGCGGGGTGGACCATGTGACGCTTTTATAGAGCCCGTCGATACGGACGCGGCGATACCTAATATGTGTACTTTTTCTTTTTTTTTACTTTATTTGGGGAAAAAGGGCGCTTTTTTAACTTTTTTTAAACTTTATTTTTTTTACTTTTTTACACTTTTTTTTACTTTCTTTTCACACTTTTCTTTTTTACTTTTTACATTTTTTTTAAACTTTATCAAGACCCATTTGGATCTTGAAGATCCAGTGGGCTTGATGGCTATACAGTGCATTGCAATAGCCATCTATTGCAATGCACTGTATCAGTGCTACACTAAGGCTGATCAGACCCTGAGGGTCTAATCAGCCTTAGCTACATGGCAACCAGGACGCTTTTTGTAAAGCGTCTGGTTGCCATGGTAACCATCGGGCCGTTGCCATTGCAGCAGCGGCCGCCCGATGGTATAGAGAGGGAGCTCCCTCCCTCTTAACCCCATGGATGCTGCGGGCGGCTACTGACCGCAGCATCTATGGGGTTAAACAGCTGAAATCGGTGCCAGCACCGATTTCAGCTGTTAGCAGCAGAGTGTGAGCTGTAATTACAGCTCACACTCTCTGCTGATGGCAGCGGCTCCGATCCTGAGCCGCTGCCATCATACAATACAAAGCAGGAGGGGGGGCAACGGAGGCACCAGGGGGGCACTACAAGGAGGGGGCACTACAAGGGGGGGCACTACAAGAAGGGGGCTATGTGGGGGCACAGAGGACTTACCTGGTTTCAGGCTGCGATCTCTCTCCAGAGTGGAGATCGCAGCCTGAAACCGGCATTTTAATACTGAAGCGCTCCGATTGGTTAGTCTGCAGAGACTAACCAATCGGAGCGCTTGCTGGCAAGGGACCACTCTGATTGGTCCCTTGCCGGCTTCCCCGACGTCTCTGCTCTCCGGGAGAGCGGAGACTCCGGGGCTGTGACACTTTATAGTGTCACAGTCCCGGTAAGCAGTTTGGACGTAACTGCGCGTCCAAATGCAGCAACTTACTTGCACTTTGGACGTACAGTTACGTCCAAATGCGCCAAAGGGTTAAAAACCCTCTTTCGAGGGGCTCCCCAATAACCTGAAAAGGGGAAAAAAGGGATGAGGCGCACGTATGCGCAACTTGGATAAAAAAACTTTTTTTTGATGGGGGGAGTCCTAACAATCCATGGCCATCTGGGTGAGGACAAACGCGGGGCAACAAAACTAAAAACAAGGGCCAACTAGTGCCCACCCTTCAGGATAAGTCCATGTTGTGGCTCCCATAAAACTGCTGGAATTACTTAAAGGCCAGCAGGTCCTCCTCACTGCTGCTGGAGCTAAAGGACATGAGAGGGCGCTCCTGCCTCATCATGAAAGCGGCCCTGGCTGCGGCAGCAGACCCCCGCCGACCTCTCTCAAGGATGGTCTTCTTGGTGACTGGGCTGTCACACTGGCAAAGGCAGTGGTAACTTTGTCCCTGCCCATCACTCTGTAGTGGCCAGATCCTTCTGCCGGCATACCAGGTGACAGAATCTCCGGCTATAACGGTAATGGTAACAGTCTTCCACGAGCGGCGGACTGTGCGGCCTGCAACTGCCATGGGCATGGCAGTTGGTAGTGGTACTGTACCACAGTTGGATGGTACACGAAAGTTGTTCGTGGTCAGCTGTCCCACATGAAGGATCTGTGATATCGGTGGCGGTGGCGGCAAATCAGGAATCAGGGGGTTCCGGCTGATCCTGACCTTGGGATTTATCTTCAAATCTCAAGGTCTCAAGGTCACAAGCCTCTTCTGCGGCCT
>ONZH01016219.1:0-35100 GCA_900303285.1 Rhinella marina
AAAATTGTGTATGATGATTGCAGAGTCATCTCAGATAAGATGTCGGAGGTTCTCATCAACGTAGCACACCTGGTCTGTGACTGAAATCTGACGAGAAAGAATGTATCCTACGAGGAAATGCTTAATGACAATAATGGGTGATTGTTGATGATTAATGAGTATGTATGATTGATGAGAATAATTAGTATACTGATGATATTTTTACTGATGACGATGATTGGTGCTGATAACTGATTATGGATTCTGCTTTAAGTTTATGCAAATTCCCTTCTCCTAAATAACATTGACTGCTGTTTTCTCCATTTAAGATAATCTCTTATGTATAAAAGGCCATTTCTCTTCACTGCTTTAAAGGGGCAGAGCGCTGTGGATGACACTGTAAAAAAGGGGCATTCCAGTTACCAGAAATATAACTTATGTTTTAGACTAATTTTAGACTACGACCGTTCAGTAGTAATAAAAGATGTTTTCTTCTACTGCTACCCATTGCGTGTCCTCATAAATGACCATGGCATCGACCTGTAATTCAGGCCACCCTCAAAGGAAGGACTTAAAAGCAACCCCCCCAAGGTCCCGCTAAAGCACGCCCCTGACCTGGTCAGGTCACGCCCCATCCCACTCCACAGCCAATGGGGCTTGAAAAAATGAAGGTAAAATTCAACCTCGGGTCCTTCTGCTAGTAATATATAAAATAATCATCACTTAGGTGTTGTAGCACCCGGGCCCTGGTGTCTGGCTCACAAAGGCTCCTCTGGCACATAAGAAGACAACAGTATCATAAATGACACATGATGGGTGTGTGGGGGAAGCTGGTAAAGATTATGCATTTGTTCATTGGGATCCTGGGACCTGGGCTCACAAATGCCCCTCTGCCTCATAAGAAGAGATATAAATGGTATGTCATAGGTGAGGGGTCCGATTCTAGAGCTTCACGTTACTCCTCTAGGTCATCTTTTATATCTAATATCACATTTACTTGGACAACCTACCAACTTTACCTTTCAGAATGTCAGTGTCCCACGTGTGGTAGGACAGATTGACTGAACAAAGTTGGTTTCGAGGAGATACAGAAGCAGAGAGGACCTGGAGATCAAAACAATGCACTCTGACAAGATGGAGGGCGCAATGGGCCAAAAACTGAGCCAGATCCAGGAGATCATGGAGAAGACCAAAGGTGGGTCCGGAGAGGATGTAGCAATGTGCTGATTCTTCATCCATCATATGACTATAACATTACATCTTCTGAACCCAAGTGATATGGAACACGCTTGTATTTATGGCTCACACTGTTGTTATTATTAGGGTTTTTCCTCAATGCATCATAATCTCCTCATAGTTGTATGTTTGGATGCTCGGTCAGTCATCTTCTCTAGTGTTGATCAAGCACCGTAGTGCTCTGGTGCTCAAGTAGAACACTAGGTGGTGCTGGAGTCCTCTACAGAGCACCCGAGCACAATGGAAGTCAATGGGAGAAACCGAGCACTAAACCAGGCACCTCCTGCTCTGAAGAGGGGAGGAAGTCTGGTTCATAGGGAAAGGTGAGAAAATGGTGGAAACACCACTGGAATGGTTTGGGAACAGCATGGGGAGGATGTCTGGATACATCTTGGGCTCCAAAGTTGCTGCTGGAAATGATGTCCGAGTATTACGCCACTTTTTCGGAATGATAAGAATACGCCCAAAACCGAAGATAAAATTGATTTTAGGAGATGTAGTGCAGGTAATGTCGCTGTCACCAACAGCATAAAAAATGTCACTAAATGTCAGAAATATTTAGGATGCACAAACGTTATACTGCACACGCAGCGCAGGTAATGTCGCCTTGATTAACAGCAGAAAAAATACACCGGATGTCACAGGTATTTAGGATGCACAAACGTTATACTGCACACGCAGCGCAGGTAATGTCGCCTTGATTAACGGCAGAAAAAAATACACCGGATGTCACAAGTATTTAGGATGCACAAACGTTATACAGCAGATGCTGTGCAGGTAATGTCGCCTTGATTAGCGGCAGAAAAAAAATACACTGGATGTCACAGATATTTAGGATGCACAAACGTTATACAGCAGACGCTGTGCATGTGGTGTTAAGGTCAGACAATTTTGCGCACTTTTTACCCCAAATATATATATATATTGCAGCCAGATAAAACAATAGTCCTTAAAAGGACTTTTGGGTATTTTGAACAGAAAAACTAACCATGCCTAACAAATCCCTATCCCTACACTATCTGTCCCTCTTTGCAGCAGCTCTCCCTGACTAAGACTGAGTCGGATCACATGTCACATGCTATATAGCACCCGATGACACGTTTCGGCCAGCCAATCACTGTAATGCCAGTAGCCAACATGGCTACAGCATTACAGTGAATGCCAGTACTCACCCGCATGCTGATTGGCTGCGTAGCAGCCAAGAAACATGCGGGGAGGGGACTCAAGTATGGCGCTCGAGCACACGCGGTGTTCAGCCGAACACTGCAATGTGCCGAGTATAGCCATGCTCGAGTAAATACAGTGTTTGGCCAAGCATGCTCGCCCAATACTAATCTTTTCCCTTCTTCTATTGACTTCACACTGTCATCTTCTCTGGAGCACCACAGGGGCTAGGTTATAACACGTTCCCTCCACCTTCCATTATTCCCATAACACTGATAACTGTATATGAGGATCTCCTCAGTTTAGGCTATGGCATCGCCCCTGTGGTCCCGTTGGAGGTATCATGTACGTCCATGTCAGTGTCCCAGTGTGAGTCCTCCAGTCATATCATGGTGGTCGCTCTCTTACTGTCTCCTTGTTTTGTTTTTCAGGGAAGCCAAAGGATAAGAAACAGGTAAGATCCACTTTCCTTAAGACGTCTTTGAATCACAGATAAATGTTTCTGGTCTTTCTGTATCTCTGATCTGAAGGATGTACATGGATTATGAAGATTCTTCATATCATAAATCTTGGTTTATTGGGATGTTCATGTGCTGGAGAATCTTCAAGAAACGGGGGCAGATTATTGGGGTGCACCATCGATAATGTGAATTATCAGTAATTTTTGTAAACCCATTCCACATGCAGCAGGCAGGGCTGCTGATTTGCTATGAAACTTGTATAATCCATTCCCCCAACTGTGACTATGGATCCTGTAGTGAAGACCTTCTACCATCTATGGCAGTGAAGGCTAACCTCCGGCACTCCAGCGGTGGTGAAACTGCAACTCCCAGCATGCTCCATTCATTTCTATGGCGTTCTGAGAACTGTGCATCTTGGGAGTTGTAGTTTTATCACGGCTTCAGTGCCGGAGGTTAGCCATCACAGATCTATGCTATCCAAAACATTAAACAAATCTCTGACCATTATTACTAGAAGAGAATGAAGAACGACGTTCGCCAACATGTCAAATTCTGTGAAAAATGTTTTGACATAAATCCCAAAATCAATCAATCAATCAAGGAAGCTCCACCAATCAACAGTATACCAGTGCCTGGAAAAGTATGATTGATATGATCGGTCCTCTTCAGGAAACATCAAATGGCAACAAATATACAGTTGCTGCCACTGATCATTTCTCTAAATGGACTGAAGCAACAGCCGTTCCAGATACAAGTATCACCTTGGCTGTATGGACACTCTGATTATCGACCAGGGACGAGAGTTTGTGAACTCAATCATCAACAACCTGATGGAGCATTTTCAAACAGACGACCACATTTCATCTGCCTACCACCCACAAACAAATGGGCAGTGGGAAAGTGACAACTGAACACTCTAAGAATCTCTTAGTAAGGTTGTCAATGACCAAGGAAACAACTGGGGTCAGTTCACCCCTGGTGTTCTGTTTGTCTATCACACATCTGTGCATGCCTCAGCCAGGTTCTCTCCATTTGATGTAATTCCCTTTAAGGCCCAGCAATTAGATAAGCTAGGGACCGCCGTCCAGTTGTGGACTGCTACTTAGGGTGGGTCGTGCAATCAGGCAGGGACAGCGATGTGTGTGGACTCTCAGGGCTCACTTGCTCCCCTTCGTCACAAAATCTGTGTGTTTATAGTTTTAAGATTGCAGTCAGTTCACATTCTCACTTAACTTACCAGACAAAGCTGAATCCCCAATAACGTTGACAAATTAAGTAATTCTTGTGTCTATCACTCACTGCTACTGATGGGGGTATAGTATGGCCTGAGGGGCCTGGACCACTTTAACCCCAGGTATAGTCTGGCCTGTTACACAGGGTCACGTGACCAGGTGGTCACCGTATGTGACAGATACCATAAATACAAGCTCGATCTGTCCTATCCTCACAATCAGTGGTACTTCATGTGTAACCTTCATAATGCTCTGTGATATTACAGGGTAAGATGACGTCAGGACACAACGTTGCGATCGTCTCGGCTCTAGAAGAGAAAGATGTCCAGTGGTTACTTAGAGAAATTCATTCTGTACATTTCCAAGAACAAGTGAGGAACGTGAATCTCATCAATATTATGGAAATGAAGGAAAAGAATTGGGAAAAAAAGTTTTCTGAATACACGTTCTGCATCTATGTATCCAAGGAACATGAATGGACAAAGGGGGTGCCAGCTTTTCAGAGGGTTAAGTCACTGTCAGAGCGAGGTAAGAGACTTTCATGGCTGGATGCCGTCCAAACAGGGAAACGGTGGTCAAGGAGGTTCATTGTATGTGTACAAAACCAGCTCGGGGTGTCCATAGGGGCATATATTTAGTCACAACATAAAAAATCTCCATCAAAATAACTCATTCATTTCTATGGGAGATTTCTGTGGGCATGCTTTGTGGTCTATGCAGGAGTCATTGTACAGCGAGAGAGAAGAGGCACTGTCCTGTTTTCAGCACTTTTATATGAAAGAGTGGTGAGCATGCTCTGTGATGTGCAGAGAAGGAAAGGAGAAACAGACAGGTTCTCATCACCTACTACCTTCTAGAGAGGATTTTAGTGAGCATGCTCTGTGATGTGCAGTGGTTACTGTGTAAATAAGGAAACAGACAGGTTCTCATCACCTACTGCCTTCTAGGGAGGATTGTAGTGAGCATGCTCTGTGATGTGCAGAAAAGGAAAGGAGAAACAGACAGGTTCTCATCACCTACTACCTTCTAGGGAGGATTGTAGTGAGCATGCTCTGTGATGTGCAGAAAAGGAAAGGAGAAACAGACAGGTTCTCATCACCTACTACCTTCTAGAAAGGATTGTAGTGAGCATGCTCTGTGATGTGCAGAGAAGGAAAGGAGAAACAGACAGGTTCTCATCACCTACTACCTTCTAGGAAGGATTGTAGTGAGCATGCTCTGTGATGTGCAGTGGTTACTGTGTAGAGAAGGAAACAGACAGGTTCTCATCACCTAATGCCTTCTAGGGAGGATTGTAGTGAGCATGCTCTGTGATCTGCAGAGGTTACTGTGTAGAGAAGGAAACAGACAGGTTCTCATCACCTACTGCCTTCTAGAGAGGATTGTAGTGAGCATGCTCTGTGATGTGCAGAGAAGGAAAGGAGAAACAGACAGGTTCTCATCACCTACTACCTTCTAGGGAGGATTGTAGTGAGCATGCTCTGTGATGTGCAGTGGTTACTGTGTAAATAAGGAAACAGACAGGTTCTCATCACCTAATGCCTTCTAGGGAGGATTGTAGTGAGCATGCTCTGTGATCTGCAGAGGTTACTGTGTAGAGAAGGAAACAGGTTCTCATCACCTACTGCCTTCTAGGGAGCATTGTAGTGAGCATGCTCTGTGATGTGCAGAGAAGGAAAGGAGAAACAGGTTCTCATCACCTACTGCCTTCTAGGGAAGATTGTAGTGAGCATGCTCTGTGATGTGCAGTGGTTACTGTGTAAATAAGGAAACAGACAGGTTCTCATCACCTACTACCTTCTAGAGAGGATTGTAGTGAGCATGCTCTGTGATGTGCAGTGGTTACTGTGTAAATAAGGAAACAGACAGGTTCTCATCACCTACTACCTTCTAGGGAGGATTGTAGTGAGCATGCTCTGTGATGTGCAGTGGTTACTGTGTATAGAAGGAAACAGACCGGTTCTCATCACCTACTACCTTCTAGAGAGGATTGTAGTGAGCATGCTCTGTCATGTGCAGAGAAGGAAAGGAGAAACAGACAGGTTCTCATCACCTACTACCTTCTAGGGAGGATTGTAGTGAGCATGCTCTGTGATGTGCAGAGAAGGAAAGGAGAAACAGACAGGTTCTCATCACCTACTAGCTTCTAGGGAGGATTGTAGTGAGCATGCTCTGTGATGTGCAGTGGTTACTGTGTAAATAAGGAAACAGACAGGTTCTCATCACCTACTGCCATCTAAGGAGGATTGTAGTGAGCATGCTCTGTGATCTGCAGAGGTTACTGTGTAGAGAAGGAAACAGACCGGTTCTCATCACCTACTACCTTCTAGAGAGGATTGTAGTGAGCATGCTCTGTGATCTGCAGAGGTTACTGTGTAGAGAAGGAAACAGACCGGTTCTCATCACCTACTACCTTCTAGAGAGGATTGTAGTGAGCATGCTCTGTGATGTGTAGTGGTTACTGTGTAAATAAGGAAACAGACAGGTTCTCATCACCTACTGCCATCTAAGGAGGATTGTAGTGAGCATGCTCTGTGATCTGCAGAGGTTACTGTGTAGAGAAGGAAACAGACAGGTTCTCATCACCTACTGCCTTCTAGGGAGGATTGTAGTGAGCATGCTCTGTGATGTGCAGTGGTTACTGTGTAGAGAAGGAAACAGACCGGTTCTCATCACCTACTACCTTCTAGAGAGGATTGTAGTGAGCATGCTCTGCGATGTGCAGTGGTTACTGTGTAGAGAAGGAAACAGACCGGTTCTCATCACCTACTACCTTCTAGAGAGGATTGTAGTGAGCATGCTCTGTGATCTGCAGAGGTTACTGTGTAGAGAAGGAAACAGACCGGTTCTCCTCACCTACTACCTTCTAGAGAGGATTGTAGTGAGCATGCTCTGTGATGTGCAGTGGTTACTGTGTAGAGAAGGAAACAGACCGGTTCTCATCACCTACTACCTTCTAGAGAGGATTGTAGTGAGCATGCTCTGTGATGTGCAGTGGTTACTGTGTAAATAAGGAAACAGACAGGTTCTCATCACCTACTACCTTCTAGGGAGGATTGTAGTGAGCATGCTCTGTGATGTGCAGTGGTTACTGTGTAGAGAAGGAAACAGACCGGTTCTCATCACCTACTACCTTCTAGAGAGGATTGTAGTGAGCATGCTCTGTCATGTGCAGAGAAGGAAAGGAGAAACAGACAGGTTCTCATCACCTACTACCTTCTAGGGAGGATTGTAGTGAGCATGCTCTGTGATGTGCAGAGAAGGAAAGGAGAAACAGACAGGTTCTCATCACCTACTAGCTTCTAGGGAGGATTGTAGTGAGCATGCTCTGTGATGTGCAGTGGTTACTGTGTAAATAAGGAAACAGACAGGTTCTCATCACCTACTGCCATCTAAGGAGGATTGTAGTGAGCATGCTCTGTGATCTGCAGAGGTTACTGTGTAGAGAAGGAAACAGACCGGTTCTCATCACCTACTACCTTCTAGAGAGGATTGTAGTGAGCATGCTCTGTGATCTGCAGAGGTTACTGTGTAGAGAAGGAAACAGACCGGTTCTCATCACCTACTACCTTCTACAGAGGATTGTAGTGAGCATGCTCTGTGATGTGTAGTGGTTACTGTGTAAATAAGGAAACAGACAGGTTCTCATCACCTACTGCCATCTAAGGAGGATTGTAGTGAGCATGCTCTGTGATCTGCAGAGGTTACTGTGTAGAGAAGGAAACAGACAGGTTCTCATCACCTACTGCCTTCTAGGGAGGATTGTAGTGAGCATGCTCTGTGATGTGCAGTGGTTACTGTGTAGAGAAGGAAACAGACCGGTTCTCATCACCTACTACCTTCTAGAGAGGATTGTAGTGAGCATGCTCTGCGATGTGCAGTGGTTACTGTGTAGAGAAGGAAACAGACCGGTTCTCATCACCTACTACCTTCTAGAGAGGATTGTAGTGAGCATGCTCTGTGATCTGCAGAGGTTACTGTGTAGAGAAGGAAACAGACCGGTTCTCCTCACCTACTACCTTCTAGAGAGGATTGTAGTGAGCATGCTCTGTGATCTGCAGAGGTTACTGTGTAGAGAAGGAAACAGACCGGTTCTCATCACCTACTACCTTCTAGAGAGGATTGTAGTGAGCATGCTCTGTGCCATGTGCAGAGGTTGCTATGCAGGGAGGTTGGTTAGACGCACACTTGTCTGCATGGACTACTGTCAAAGATGTGATCCTAGGCTAGATGCCTCCAGATTTATAAAAGGATTGCTAGTTTTCATTGTAACTCCAACCCCTAATGATAATGAGATGACTACTGCCCTGCTCCTAGTGTACACAGCACCAGCTGGAAAGTGACAGGAAGAGTCAGTCTATTGTGATGATGCAGTGGTCAATAAGCACAATATTTCATATTGACAGTTTCATGGAAAATTCTAAAAATAAAAACTGTAATTTTTATTAAAAAATCTTTACCATAAAATCTTGGTTGAATCAATAGTTCCATCCCTGAATAAAGCAGTTTGGTTACAGGAAAGAAGAATCTGGTGGTGGTGGTCGATGAGGTCAGTAATGAGGAGCAGATTCTGACCCTGGAACACCATCGCGATATAAGGAACTATATCAAGGACTTCTTCATCTTCAGCAAGACGGAGAAGGAATCCCATTATCAGAGGATGGTGAATTCCCAACAGCCGGCGCCAGACAACAACACCAGAGGTTAGTGCCTCCAGAAGTCAGTGCCTCCAGAAGTCAATGCCTACAGAGGTCGGTGCCTCCAGAGGTCGGTGCCTCCAGAGGTCAGGGCCTCCAGGGGTTAGTGCTTCCAGAGGTCAGTGCCTCCAGAGGTCAGTGCCTCCAGAGGTTAGTGCTTCCAGAGGTCAGTGCCTCCAGAGGTCAGTGCCTCCAGAGGTTAGTGCTTCCAGAGGTCAGTGCCTCTAGGGGTTAGTGCCTCCAGAGGTTAGTGCTTCCAGAGGTCAGTGCCTCTAGGGGTTAGTGCCTACAGAGGTCAGTGCTTCCAGAGGTCAGTGCTCCCAGAGGTTAGTGCCTCCAGAGGTCAGTGCTTCCAGAGGTCAGTGCCTCCAGAGGTTAGTGCTTCCAGAGGTCAGTGCCTCTAGGGGTTAGTGCCTACAGAGGTCAGTGCTTCCAGAGGTCAGTGCTCCCAGAGGTTAGTGCCTCCAGAGGTCAGTGCTTCCAGAGGTCAGTGCCTCCAGAGGTCAGTGCCTCCAGAGGTTAGTGCTTCCAGAGGTTAGTGTCTACAGAGGTCAGTGCCTCCAGAGGTTAGTGACTCCAGAGGTCAGTGCCTACAGAGGTCAGTGCTTCCAGAGGTTAGTGCCTCCAGAGGTTAGTGACTCCAGAGGTCAGTGACTCCTAAGGTTAGTGCCTCCAGAGGTCAGTGCCTACAGAGGTCAGTGCTTCCAGAGGTTAGTGCCTACAGAGGTCAGTGCTTCCAGAGGTTAGTGACTCCAGAGTTCAGTGACTCCTACGGTTAGTGACTCCAGAGGTCAGTGCTTCCAGAGGTTAGTCCCTCCAGAGCTCAGTGCCTCCAGAGGTTAGTCCCTCCAGAGGTCAGTGCCTCCAGAGGTTAGTGCCTACAGAGGTCAGTGCCTCCAGAGGTTAGTGCCTACAGAGGTTAGTCCCTCCAGAGGTTAGTGACTCCAGAGGTCAGTGCCTCCAGAGGTTAGCGCCTCCAGAGGTCAGTGCCTCCAGAAGTTAGTGCCTCCAGAGGTTAGTGCCTACAGAGGTTAGTCCCTCCAGAGGTTAGTGCCTCCAGAGGTCAGTGCCTACAGAAGTTAGTGCCTCCAGAGGTCAGTGCCTCCAGATGTTAGCGCCTCCAGAGGTCAGTGCCTCCAGAGGTCAGTGCCTCCAGAGGTCAGTTCCTCCAGAGGTCAGTGCCTCCAGAGGTCAGTGCCTCCAGAGGTTAGTGCCTGAAAATCTTCCCCGATAATCATCACCAGGAAACAAGCAGTAAAGTTGTGGAGGATATGAATGGAATGATACGAGAAGAGTAAAAGAGAGTATTATAGTCTCCTGTCTAATATAATGAGAGTAGTATTAGTAAAGCTAGTAATAGTGAGTATAGTAGTAATAGTAATGGTGAGTGGAGTAGTAATAATACTAGTTATAGTACCAAGTAGAGTAATTAATTGTATTATTGTAGGATCTGAAGTTGGGGAATAAATAGACTTAACATGACTTTGGCGCTTAAAGAGTTTTCAAAACTATGATAAAAGATATGCAGTGCATTGATAAAGTATTCATACCCCTTCAACTTTTCCACATTTTTTTCATGTTACACCCAATCACATGGGGCTCATACACATGAACGCAATTTTTTTCTGTGTTTGTACCTTTTTTTTATTTTTATTTTTTGTGGCCCGTATGTGGAGCCATTCACTTAAAACACCAGAAATGACTCCATGTGCATTCCGTGTCCGTATGTCCACATAGCCGTGCCACAAAGAAATATAATAGAGCATGTCCTATTATTGTCTGCATTACGGACCGCACTGTTCTATTACAGCACACAATGCAGAACACACACGGCCGGAATCTGTGTTTTCTGCGGATTCGCAATTTGTGGCCCCAAAAGAAGGTAACAATTGTGTGCATGAGCCCGTAAATGTATTGGGATTTTATGTGAAGTCCGTGTGAGGTGAGGGGAACATGATCCACGGTTTTCAAATAAAATCCGGAAAGTGCGGCACATTTGTATTCACTCCCGGAGTCAGTACTTTGTAGGACCACCATTCTCTGCAGTTACAGCTACCAGTCTTTGGGGGGATGTCTCTACCAGCTTTGCACATCTAGAGGATGACATTTTTGCCCATTCCTCTGTGCAGAAGAGCTCACGCTTAGTCAGATTGGATGGAGAGCGTCAGTGAGCAGCAATTCTCAGGTCTTGTCACAGATTCTCAATGGGATTTTGGTCTGGACGGTGACTGGTTCGCTCTAACACATGAAGATGCTTTGATCTAGACCCTTCCATTGTAGCTCTGACTGGATGCTGAGGGTGGTTGTCCTGCTGGAAGAGGAACCTCTGCCCCAGTCTTAAGTCTTCTGCAGCCTCTACCAGGTTTTCCTCCAGGATTGTCCTGTATTTAGCTCCATCCATCTTCCCAGCTTCTGTCCTTGCTTAAGATAAGCCTCCCCCCAGCATGATGCTGCCACCGCCATGTTTCACGGTGGGGATGGTGAGTTCAGGGGGATGTGCAGGGGTAGTTTTCCATCACACATAGGGTTTTGCATTTAGGCCAAAAAGTTCCACTTTGGTCTTATCAGACCTGAACACCTTCTTCCACATGTTTGCTGTGTCCTCTACATGGCTTGTGGCAGCTTTCAAAAATATCTTTCTTCTTACCAGTCTTCCATAAAGGCCAGATTTGTGGAGGACACGACTAATAGTTGTCCTCAGGACAGATTCTCCTACCTGAGCTGTGGATCTCTGCAGCTCCTCCTCAGTGACCATTGGCCTCTTGGCTGCTTCTCTAATTACTGCTCTCCTTGTCTGGGCTGTGCGTTCAGGTGGACGGCCATGTCTTGGTAGGTTTGCAGTTGTGCCTTACTCCTTCCATTTTTCGGATGATGGATTGAACAGTGCTCCGTGAGGTGTTCAGAGCTTGGGATACTTATTTATTTTTTAACTTAACCCTGCTTTACACTTCTCCACAACTTTATCCTTGACCTGTCTGGTGGGTTCCTAATGTTCCTAGAGAACTAATGTTTTCTAACAAACCTCTGGGGCCTTAACAGAACAGCTGTAGTTATACTGAGAATGACTTACACACAGGTGGACTCTATTTAGGTTACTTCTGAAGGCAATTGGTCAGATTGGATATTATTTAGGGGTATCCGAGTACAGGAGGGCTGAATACACAAATGCACATCACACTTTGCAGATTATTATTCATTAAAAATGTTGAAAACCATGTACATTATCGTTTTCTTGTGTTGGTCACATAAAATCCCAATAAAATACATTTCAGTTTGTGGGTGTAACGTGATAAAATGTGGGAAAGTGAAAGCTACAGTATGAATACTTTTTCAAGGCACTGTATATACAAAGAGTAAAGATGAGTAACAGTCACCAAGAATTGTGCAAACAAATGAGCCCGCTCCTATCGACCAGTGAGCAACACGGCACTCAGCTAAAGACATATGATACGTAGAGGGGTCATGGTGGTCAGACATCCTGCCATGATCATGTCTGTAATAAAGGTGAGGCCTTATTAGCAATAGAACAGAATGTGTATGTAGTAATATTAGTATTAAACACATCTTCCCTGAAATCTTTTATCAAATCTTTTTTCACCCCGCAGGTTCTCACGTCGTCCTTCCCCCAAAGGTGAGCTATAAATGATTAGTTCCCACCTTCCTCCGCCATGATGGCCCCGTGTAGCCTGCCATTGGTGACACTGGAAACTCACAATGACTGATAGGGATTATAAGTGAGGAGGACTGTAGCTCAGTCCCCTGACCACCTCATTTACTGTGAGCGGTGGGTGCTGATAATTACAGTCACCCACTCAGCTACCTCCTCCAGCCTCAACAACGGCACAGACACATCTGTATTTTATATAGAAATTGGGAAAATGTCCCCATCTTTCTGGGACTGTCCAGGAATTTCTGGATTGGTGACAACTCTGCCTGTGATCAGTGTCCATCGCTTCCATCTGTCTCTATTTGTAGATTATAAAGAATATGGAAGAAAGGAAAAACATGTCTCTAAATGTCATTCCAATCATAACCAGGAGTAAAGGAAACCACTGCCACTAATCAGCCATGTGTGTGATTAGTGTATAGAGGTTTATAGGGCAGAACCTGGGAAAGGGTTGTACAAGGCTTCTATATAACTGAGGAAGGAACGCTCGGGAAGGAACACTGAGGAAGGAAAACTGGGGAGGGAATGCTGGGGAAGGAACACTGAGGAAGGAACGCTTAAGAAGGAACACTGGGGAAGGAACACTGGGAATGGAACGCTGGGGAGGGAAAACTGTAGAAGGAATGCTGGGAAGGAACACTGGGAAAGGAATGCTGGGAAGGAACACTGGGAAAGGAACACTCAGGAAGGAATGCTGGGGAAGGAAAACTGGAGAAGGAACACTGGGGAGGGAATGCTGGGGAAGGAACACTGAGGGAAGGAACGCTTAAGAAGGAACACTGGGAAAGGAACACTCAGGAAGGAATGCTGGGGAAGGAACACTGGGGGAGGGAATGCTGGGGAAGGAACACTGAGGAAGGAACGCTTAAGAAGGAACACTGGGAAAGGAACGCTGGGGAGGGAAAACTGTAGAAGGAATGCTGGGAAGGAACACTGGGAAAGGAATGCTGGGAAGGAACACTGGGAAAGGAACACTCAGGAAGGAATGCTGGGGAAGGAAAACTGGAGAAGGAATGCTGGGAAGGAACACTGGGAAAGGAACACTCAGGAAGGAATGCTGGGGAAGGAAAACTGGAGAAGGAACACTGGGGAGGGAATGCTGGGAAAGGAATACTCAAGAAGGAACACTGGGGAAGAAACGCTGAGAAAGGAAAGCTGGGGAAGGAATGCTTCGGAAGAGATGCTGGAGAAGGAACACTGGGGGAGGAACGCTGAGGAAGGAATGTTGGGGTGACCTAAACGTAATAAACTAATATCTAACTGTACAGCTCTGAACAACCCCATCTCAAGTAGAAAGTTCCACTCAGTCCTCACTAGTAATTCTAAATAAATCTCCACGAGTAGGTCCCAATGAAAACCACCACCAGTCCTAACTTATTCCCACTAGTAAGTTCCACTAGATCTATACCAGTAATTCCCAGTAGTAATTCCATATCAATCCTCAGTAGTAATCCCCTTTCAATCCTTACTAGTAATACCCAGTCTATGTCCACTAGAGAAGTCCCACCCATTCCAACTCAGTCTCCACTATTCAATTCCACTCCACCCAGACTAGTAAGCCCCAATCAGCCATCCCTAGTAAGTCTCGATTAACCCCATTAGTAAGCTCCAGTCAGCACCAGTAAAGCTTTCTCCACCCGACCCCTCCAGTAATCCCAGCTGACATGCAGTAATACTCTATAACATCTGGGACTGGTCCTTGTATTATTTCCAGGTTGTTTTTGGAATAAGATATAAAGTCGGGATTTTCTCCAGATCAGCAGACAGAGATTTCTCCTGGCTCAAGTCTCTGTTGATATCTGAGGCCAAAGACCACGTCCTGTCTGTCCAGTCATATTTCATCTCCAATAATGGATACCAGCAGCTGAGTGAGGACTTGTCCCACTGCACATTCGGGATCCTCTATCATACGAAGAGTAATGGCAGAGTCAACATTACTGATGTCATCGATAGTCTGTACGATGAGGAACTACAGCTTCTGTCTACGACCCTCGGTAAGAACAAAATATATATAAAAAAGACTGGAATCAGGACTATCATAAACTGCCAAAGCTGTGACAGGAACCAAAGTTCTTACATATGTGAACAGAGCCTTAAACATGTAGAGGACTGGGACTAAGGTTACTATTGGAAGTAAGATTGGGTTAGATTTAGGATGAGGATTGGAGTTTACAGTAGTTTAGGGTTTATTATGAGGAGTAATTAGAGTTCGGATTATGTTTAGGTCAGGCTTAGGTTTCATGTTAGGATTAGGTTTAGGACTAGTACTAAGGTTACTATTGGAATTAAGGTTGGGTTAGATTTAGGATGAGGATTGGGGTTTAGTTTAGGGTTTAATATGAAGAGTAGATAGAGTTCGGATTATTTTTAGGTCAGGCTTAGGTTTCAGGTTAGGACTAGGTATAGGCTTTGGTTTGGGTTAAAAAGTTAGTTTTACGGTTAAGGTTAGGATTAGATTTAGGAATTGGGTCTGGTTTAGGTTTATATATGAGGAGTAATCAGAGTTCGGGTTATATTTAGGATTAAGCTCACGTGCTCGAGCGCGCCACAAAACATTGCGTGTTCCTGGTCCTGTTAGGAACGTATACGCGTGTCATTGTGGTGCCCTCGTGCACAGGAGAACCTGCACCTGCGCATTGAGCCACTTAAGACAAATACACAGCAGCAAGGAACAACGCTCAAGTGTCAGAATTGTGACAATGCAGGGTTGTGTGAGATTTCGAGCTGGATTCGTACTTGAAATTAGAATGTGAAGAGATGTGAAGGGGGCGTGCAGAGCTCAACTTCAACCAGAAAGCTGCTTCTACCGCTCCTCTCATCCTGGCCCTGATAGGACTCTTTCAGACTTGGTGCCTAGCCCTGCTAGTTACTAGCATTTCACATGGTATAAGGCGTCCGACCGCCCAAGTTCCAGTCTCTACGTTGATGTTTATTTTATGGAAAATATTAGGATTGGATTGTACCTTTCCCTCACTGCAGACACAAGGATCTTGTTGTATTTTCTCCATGTAGATATTGTCAGGGATGAACTATTTTCTTTGGAGGCTATCAGATGATCTGGAGGAACCTTCTGTTCCTACTTTACTACACCACTGGAGACCAACCAAAGACCTGAAGGATTGAGGTCCTCAGAAAAGCTGTCTAATCCAGCTGGTGTTTTCCACTTGCAGGGAAGAAGAATACAATTGTGATAATCGATGATGTGGAGGACACCAGTGATCAGCAGAAGAGGATGATCCTTCACACGCAGCCAACGATAGCCCATTGTGCCAATGACCTGATCCTAATTTCATATCAAGACAAGACTGATAACATGGGGCAGTCAGCAAAATCCAAGATCTTAAACCAGTTCTTCAGCACCTCAGGTATCAGACGTGACGCACGTTACTCATCACCTTACTGCAGCTGACAATGAGTCTGTGTGAGAAGTTCAGATAGGACTGTCTGAGTGGGACAATATTAGGACTGTTATCACAGGGGCAAGCATTAAAGGGTTTCTCCAGGAATTAAGAAAATAATTGAATGTTACTTTATTCTAAATATATTCCCAATTATCTTTCAATAGTTATAATGGTTTGTTTTGTCTGGGGAGAAATCATCAGGGGAAATAAAATGGCCGCCGTCCTATTAGTACACACAGAACCTTTGATGAGGACAAGTTACTTCACAACACTGAGGTAAAGAGCTGCCTCATCCTCCTCTCTGCTCGTAAGGGATTATACAGCTGATAAGATCTTCAGCTGAATCTTTTTAGAAATGGAGTCCATGAGGAGGCACAAAGTGCAGAGAGGAGGTGGGGATGTGGAAGATGAGCAGCAGCACTTGTATGAAGTCTCCATTACCACAGTCTGTCCTGTCCGTCCTCTCTGTACTTCATGTCTTCTCATGTCAGATCAGACCCTAACCTTCAGATAGTAATGACACCCAACACCCCTCTCAATAAATACCAGTATTTACTGGCCAGAATACTCATTTTACAAGCCGAATCCTAGCCATGGACCAGCTGCCCATATTCCTACTGGATGGCGATACCTTCACCAACTCTACGAGGGCCGGATGAGGCCTCCATCCTATAAGCATCAGGAGCTGTGAGGCATGCATATATCCCTTCAGATAGGAGAGAGTTGACCCCCCCTGAACAAGAGGCTTCCATAACTATAGCATCTTCACACTAACATGTTTCCTCCCCCATAGTAATTAAGTCATTTTTTCTTTCAATCCGCTTGAATGACTAATTACCGATCCAGCATGAACACGTACAATAGTGGCGATACAATTTTCTCTGCTGTAGATGGAGGTACTTTTGACCAGATCCCAATCTTGGCCCTAGTCTTGGATATTATCTCCATCAGATTAAGGAAAACATAGTCATTCAAATCTGCTCAAACATTAATATCCCAATAGTCAGGTATCAGACACGTCCAAGACCCTCAGA
Organism: Rhinella marina; assembly: GCA_900303285.1. Lineage (NCBI taxonomy): Eukaryota > Metazoa > Chordata > Amphibia > Anura > Bufonidae > Rhinella > Rhinella marina. Next base: position 16,872 of record ONZH01016219.1, read on the forward strand.
CCACCCACATCATGCCAAGGGACGTCCTCCGATGGAGGAAGTGTAGTTTTAGACCAATTCATCTCAAGGACTAACAATTATTCACTTGGTTCCAGGCGTCACTAAAATTCAGAATTAACCACAGCTATGAATAGACGCTAAAAAAACAGGTTTAAAAAAAAAGGGCAGATGTTAGCCATGAAACTTAAGAAAGAGGGAGCGGGGGAAGAGGGTAAATGGGGGTGATCCATAGGGTACATGTACCCCCAGGCCTCCCCTGGTATCTCCTAACCTATCAGCCAATAGGGTGTATTAAATGGCCCTTTTGCAGGGGTTGTAGGAGAATAGTGGCTCAAATCCAAAACATCCACAGCCCCTTGATTGGTGTGAGAGCAAAAGCCTCTCCTAGTCAGCAGTGCGCCCCAAATCACGTCAGACAGCAGCATGCAGAGGCCGTAGTGAAGAATTCTCTGTATTACAAGAGGGGTGCAATGAGGGGACAGAGGAGTCAGGAAGGGACAGAGTAATCTGGAGGGGACAGGAGAGTCTGGATAGGAATAGAAGAGTTCGGAGGGGGCAGAGGAGTCTGGAGGGGACAGAGGAGTCTGGAGGGGACAGGAGAGTCTGGAGAGGAATAGAAGCGTTTGGAGGGGACAGAGGAGTCTGAGGAGACAGAGGAGTCTGGAGGGGACAGGAGAGTCTGAGGGGACAGAGGAGTCTGGAGGGGACAGGAGAGTCTGGAGAGGAATAGAAGAGTTTGGAGGGGACAGAGCAGTCTGAGGAGACAGAGGAGTCAGGAAGGGACAGAGTAGTCTGGAGGGGACAGAGGAGTCTGGATAGGAATAGAAGAGTTCGGAGGGGGGCAGAGGAGTCTGGAGGGGACAGAGGAGTCTGGAGGGGACAGAGGAGTCAGGAGGGGACAGAGGAGTCAGGAGGGGACAGAGGAGTCAGGAGGGGACAGAGGAGTCTGGAGTGGACAAAGGAGTCTGGGGGGGACAGGAGAGTCTGGAGAGGAATAGAAGAGTTTGGAGGGGACAGAGGAGTCTGAGGGGACAGAGGAGTCTGGATAGGAATAGAAGAGTTCGGAGGGGGCAGAGGAGTCTGGAGGGGACAGAGGAGTCTGGAGGAGGACAGAGGAGTCAGGAGGGGACAGGAGAGTCTGGAGAGGAATAGAAGAGTTTGGAGGGGACAGAGGAGTCTGAGGGGACAGAGGAGTCTGGTTAGGAATAGAAGAGTTCGGAGGGGACAGAGGAGTCTGGAGGGGACAGGAGAGTCTGGATAGGAATAGAAGAGTTCGGAGGGGACAGAGGAGTCTGAGGGGACAGAGGAGTCTGAGGGGACAGAGGAGTCTGGAGGGGAATAGAAGAATTTGGAGGGGACAGAGACGTCTGGAGGGGACAGCAGATTTTAAAATGCATGCTGGTGTCTGGAGGATGATAAAGGAAGGGTCTGGAGAGGGACACAATCTGGAGGGGAATAAAGGAGAGTGGAGGGGATGGGAGAGTATGAAAGAAGAAGAGCAGTGTGAAGGGGCAGAGAGGTCTGGAGAGGATAGATGAGTATGAAGGAGAAAGTACAGTCTAAAATGGAAAGAAGAGTTGAGTTTGGTAAGGACAGAGTAGTCTGTCCTCTCTCCACTGAAAACATGTAAACACTTGGGAGAACTGACGTCTATGTGTATAGGGACATAAGAAAACAGCTATTACAGGTGTTTCAGAAGCTGAAAGAATTTATTTGCCTCTTTAAGTTGTTTGAGAAAACTGTAGCCGCAGAGACTATATGACGGTGTGTATGTTTGTTTTACAGGTGAGAGACCGAAATATCCACCAGTAAACTCAGGATATGAAAAGGTGAGTAATGAAAGGTCTACAAGTTCACTTAAACCTACACAAAGTACCTGCCTGAAAAACATCCCATCTATGCCTACACCCACTACAGATCTGGAGTACCATGTCCATTCCTTTCAGGTTCGTAGAATTTTTTTTATTTTTTTTTAAAGTTTGCTTCAGAACCAAATCTATTCTACCCAAACCATAATTGGTAGATAAGGTCCTCTAGTGTCCTAGGACTCAGAGTTTTTAGGAAAAGCTGTTATATCTTTTCATTTGCAGCAAAGCATAGAACATACATGGCAGTAGTTCAGCAGTCTATGGGTGGTAGTAGTAGCAGCGGTGATGTAGTGTTAATAATGGAGGCAGTAGAGAATTAGCAGAAAGAAGTAGCAGCAAAAGTGGTAGCAGCAGTATGGTATGTAACACGATAGGCAGGCAGACAGCAGAAGTGGTAGCAGCAGTATGGTATGTAACACGATAGGCAGGCAGACAGCAGAAGTGGTAGCAGCAGTATGGTATGTAACACGATAGGCAGGCAGACAGAAGAAGTGGTAGCAGCAGTATGGTATGTAACACGATAGGCAGGCAGACAGCAGAAGTGGTAGCAGCAGTATGGTACGGAACTGATTAGCATGCAGGCAGGCAGCAAAAGTGGTAGCAGCAGTATGGTACGGAACTCGATAGGCAGGCAGACAGCAGAAGTGGTAGCAGCAGTATGGTATGGAACATGATAGGCAGGCAGACAGCAGAAGAGGTAGCAGCAGTACGTTATGGAACTCGATAGGCAGGCAGACAGCTGAAGTGGTAGCAGCAGTGTGGTATGAAGCACGATAGGCAGGCAGACAGCAGAAGTGGTAGCAGCAGTATGGTATGGAACATGATAGGCAGGCAGACAGCAGAAGTGGTAGCAGCAGTATGGTACGGAACTCGATAGGCAGGCAGACAGCAGAACTGGCATCAGCAGTATGGTATGTAACACGATAGGCAGGCAGACAGCAGAAGTGGTAGCAGCAGTATGCAGGGGCGTAGCTAAAGGCTCATGGGCCCTGGTGCAAGAGTTCAGCTTGGGCCCCCTTTCCTTAGTGCTCTGTGTGTCTTCTTATGCAGCACAAGGGTCTTTGGGCCCCCTCAGGCTCCTGGGCAGGGTAGCGACTGCTACCTCTGCATCCCCTATAGCTACACCCCTGGCAGTATGGTATGGAACATGATAGGCAGGCAGACAGCAGCAGTGACAAGATGGAGCACCGTCAGCAAGGCCTGATCTATTCATCGGCCTCAGCCCGAGGAGTGTGAAAATCCTTCCGAATCCAGACTTGGTTGATTTTTTAAAAAGTAATGTGTTGGACATGGACAGAGGACAACTTTGGGTGTCACCATGCCCCCTGCGGCCCTGCATACCCTCTCTGAGATGACACTGCAGATTGGCTAAGAAGGACGACAGAGAACGTGCTCTGCCAGTTCGAGATATTGTTCCAGTCTGCCTGCCCAGAAGTCCATGGGGTCAGGGAACAGGGTGTGACCCAGGGAAAGGCCACAGTTAGAGAATGAGAGAATTTCAAACATTTCTTGTTGATAAGTAAAATGGACAGCTGACCAAAGTACGAATAACAATGTGTCCTTCTGTAATTTAAATACAGAGATTCAATCAAATGTCCTTTCACTTAAAAAAACACAATGCACACTGCTATTGATAATTTACTTTGGGTATATACAGTATTGGCGCTGGTAATATTTCTGTCTACTGTGTAATCTACATTTAATAACACTGGTATAACGAGATTTCTGTAGTATAAAACAAATGCTGCAAACTTGTAATGTGATTATTCCCCCTCACCTACAATATAATGATGCAGGAAAGGCCAAAAATACCTCTGTCTATAGTGCGATTTGCATTTAATTTCACAGGTATAAAAATACCACTATTACTATCAAAAGCTTTGGCTATAAATGCAATTCGTTTGATAGAGATACTATGCACTGAAATAAAAATGTACATTTGCTCAGCATTTGCAGCAGAATGCTGTTGGGGTGCTGTACTGGCAATAAACCGGCAATAACCCTACGTAGAAAATTCCAGTTTTGAAGAAAAATAAAGCAGCTGCCACTCTGTTCAACTGAAAAATATAGGTGGTTGGTTTTGTAATGCAGAACTACTTGAATAAGGTGCTACAGCAGTTTATTAAGCAGCCCCTCACTCCCTCTAAGCTTCCCCTGATCAAAGAGCCTCAATTATTTATTTTTATTCTGTCCCTAAACTGTCCTTTTTACACTAGAATAGCTGCTTGGGCCTCTGTATACTGTGTAATATCGATTTCTGTAGAACATTACATAGACCCATCTACTCTCAACAGGCGAGCCCCCCCCAACTTCCTCCCATGGTAATGTGAGCATATTCTTTCTTCTTCCCTCATGGTTTTGGTAGCCAGAATGTGCCGTAAAATGTCTCTGCACACTGTTTTACCGGATTCATCTGAAGCAAACTTGAAAAATATCGAGTTTGTTTGGCTGACAAGTTTTTGTAGGGAACCCGGTTTGTTACAATTTAATTTGCTGATCTCTAACAAGAATATATTAATCCTAAAAATCTAATTAAGTTTTTTTTTACTAGGCAGCAGCAACTCCATCAAGATCTACCATTGGCATCTTCTCTCGATCTGAGGAGGAGGACTACTCCTGGTTGAAGAGACTGCTGACATCAGAAGAATTAGGACATAAGACTGTTCAGTGTTGTAAGCTTTCTGGTAATGATAACGAGGCCTTTCTAAAGGTGGCCTTTAGACTTCAGCTTGGGATTCTATATCACAGTGTGAAGAACGGGAAGATACGTCTCACAGATGTCGAGGATTCTCTGTATCAGGAGGAGCTGGAGAAGCTGTCGACCAGCCTTGGTGAGAAGCTGTAGTATGATCCATCAAGGACAGGAGATCATAAGACAGGATTTATCTCCTTGTCTTGTCATCTTCTTATGTCTCTTCTATTCCACCATGTTTTATATTCTTCTGTTTTCCTCTCTTTTAAGTCCTTTTCTCTTCTTTATCTTCTTCTTTCTCCTCCTTGTGTTCTGTTATTGTTCTGTTCTATCCTCCTTTTGTTCTTCTGCTCTTTTTCTGATTCTAAAACGTCTACTTTTATCACCTTGTCTTATCTTCATCTTTCTGATTTTCTTTCTCCTCTTCTCTGTTCGTTCTTCTTCTTTCTCTACATAATTCTTTTTTTATTCTTTTAATGTTTTCATCTTCCTTGTTTTCCTTCTCTATTTTTCTCTCTTCTTTCTCTAGAATTTTCTATTTTATCTAGTTTATATTTTGTTCTCATCTTCTTCATCCTTATCTTCTTCCTTCTCTCTTATTCTGTTCTTCTTTCCTCTTTTTTATGGTTCTCTTTCTCTTCTTTTTTCTGTCATGTCACCTCCTGTCTTCATCTTCTTCCTTTTTTTATCCTCTTCATGTTCTCTTCCCTTCTTCCTTCTTTCTTATTGTTCTTCCTTCTCTATAGACTCCTATTATCTCCTTCACATCCATATCCTTCACTCTTCCTCTGTTCCTCTTTATAGTTCTCGGTGTCATCTCCTTCATCTCATCTTCATTGTCCTCCATTTCTATCCTCTTCATCGTTTGACCTCTTCTTCCTTCTGTCTTCCTCGTTGTCTATGTTCTTCAATTTTATGTGACTTGCCTTTATTTCTGTGGTTGGTTCAGGGAAGAGGAAGATGATTGTGGTGATTGATGATCTGGATGACAGTGGAGATAAGATGAAGCAGAATATCCTGAAGAAGCAGCCAAGTTTAGGAAGACTGGCTGGAGACATCTTCCTCTTCACTGAAGCTGAAAAGAAGGCGGTGGATTCTCAAAGTCAGGGCAAACATGGAAATAAAATGAGCAAATCAGCAAGAGACAAAATCAGCAACATAATGAGACTCATCACCTAAAGTTGCTCAGTGACAGATCCATTACCTCTAATAAATGTGTTTCAGAGATTGAGAAAATCCTAATCAGTGATTATATCATCTATTTTATCTATGACATTACTTATCCTGTACTGATCCTGAGTTACATCCTGTATTATACTCCAGAGCTGCACTCACTATTCTGCTGGTGCAGTCACTGTGTACATACATTACTTATCCTGTACTGATCCTGAGTTACATCCTGTATTATACTCCAGAGCTGCACTCACTATTCTGCTGGTGCAGTCACTGTGTACATACATTACTTATCCTGTACTGATCCTGAGTTACATCCTGTATTATACTCCAGAGCTGCACTCACTATTCTGCTGGTGCAGTCATCGTGTACATACATTACTTATCCTGTACTGATCCTGAGTTACATCCTGTATTATACTCCAGAGCTGCACTCACTATTCTGCTGGTGCAGTCACTGTGTACATACATTACTTATCCTGTACTGATCCTGAGTTACATCCTGTATTATACTCTAGAGCTGCACTCACTATTCTGCTGGTGCAGTCATTGTGTACATACATTACTTATCCTGTACTGATCCTGAGTTACATCCTGTATTATACTCCAGAGCTACACTCACTATTCTGCTGGTGCAGTCACTGTGTACATACATTACTTATCCTGTACTGATCCTGAGTTACATCCTGTATTATACTCCAGAGCTGCACTCACTATTCTGCTGGTGCAGTCACTGTGTACATACATTACTTATCCTGTACTGATCCTGAGTTACATCCTGTATTATACTCCAGAGCTGCACTCACTATTCTGCTGGTGCAGTCACTGTGTACATACATTACTTATCCTGTACTGACCCTGAGTTACATCCTGTATTATACTCCAGAGCTGCACTCACTATTCTGCTGGTGCAGTCACTGTGTACATACATTACTTATCCTGTACTGATCCTGAGTTATATCCTGTATTATACTCCAGAGCTCCACTCACTATTCTGCATACATTACTTATCCTGTACTGATCCTGAGTTACATCCTGTATTATACTCCAGAGCTGTACTCACTATTCTGCTGGTGCAGTCACTGTGTACATACATTACTTATCCTGTACTGATCCTGAGTTACATCCTGTATTATACTCCAGAGCTGCACTCACTGTTCTGCTGGTGCAGTCACTGTGTACATACATTACTTATCCTGTACTGATCCTGAGTTACTCCAGAGCTGCACTCACTATTCTCCATACATTACTTATCCTGTACTGATCCTGAGTTACATCCTGTATTATAATCCAGAGCTGCACTCACTATTCTGCTGGTGCAGTCACTGTGTACATACATTACTTATCCTGTACTGATCCTGAGTTACATCCTGTATTATACTCCAGAGCTGCACTCACTATTCTGCTGGTGCAGTCACTGTGTACATACATTGCTTATCCTGTACTGATCCTGAGTTACATACAGTATTATACTCCAGAGCTACACTCACTATTCTGCTGGTGCAGTCACTGTGTACATACATTACTTATCCTGTACTGATCCTGATTTACCTCCTGTATTATACTCCAGAGCTGCACTCAGTACAGATTATTGTTATGTTTATGGATGTTGTGTGACTCTGAGGTTTATTGTAGAATAGGAGATAATACAGAAGATTGTAATAATGCCATAAATCTGGAGGACATTGGATTCTGGAGATGATTTACATACACATTTTTAAAGTAAAGACAGCAAAGAGCAGAGGACACTGATTTCAGCTCTGAAGCCTGTAATGTTTCTATGTACATTCTCATCTGCTGTTTGTTTACCTGCTCTCATAACTAATCCCATCATCCCTTATGTGATCTTCTGGGATCTGGGGTCTGTGTGATGTGACTGTTATCGAATGAAGATTTGTTGGTCTAGAAAGTAAATTCACACTCTGATCGCTTTGTGTCTCAGTGGTCTCTCCAGAGAATTGTGGCCAGTGGTTTATCTCCGTTGTACATAGTGACCTCCAAACTCCAGATCTGGGGTCGCTGTCATTCAATTTTCTTGGATCTGGCAAAAGGATTTAATTTCTGATGTGCAGCAAAAACCCTTGACAGGAGGTAATGCACATCACAGCCACTGGGTGGCAGCACATGGACACACATAGCATAGACATCTCATGACACAGTGCACATACAGTATTTCAAGGTATGTTGAGCAAAACGCAAAACGCAAAAGTAAGCAAGGAGACATCTGTACAGAGGATGGGAGTAGTAGTAGTGCTGGTTCTGTCTGCAGATGACTCTGGTAATACACAGCGTGACATAGTCTGCAGATATCAACTTCACCTATTAAACTCCTGAGGTCATCCGGGGGCAGAATCATCACTCCATATGGAAATACATTTAATTCACATTTCAGAATTATGGAAAAGTAAAAGTGGAGGAATTTCTAGCAGCAAGTAGCCAGGTCCCTGGAAATGTGACTGGTTCCACCTAAGCAGGTTACATAGATACATAGATGTTTGGGGGTCTCCAGGGCTCCGTTCTGTAGGGGACTCATCCTCCTCACAGTTCTCATACTATGAATTCCTGCAGACGTCTGTCTTGTATCTCTCAGTTCAGGGTTGAACATTGGACTACAACAAAAGCCTCCCTCATTCCTGGAGAGATAAGAAAGTATTCATTCCACAGCTTCAGGTGAGCAGCAGAAGGACCCACAGGAAAATGAGGATAAGACCACAAAAGACGTTTCCCAAAAACGGAGATAGAGTTTCCACTGAGCTGTGTGGAATCAGCTGTGACCGATAAGAAGACAGTGAAGTCACCACAACCTGAGTACAGAAGAGCTGAGACATCTCCAGACCACCAGTCAACATGGAGAGAGAAACACCAATGAAGTTTGATGGGATGAAATACGTCATGGAGGAAACACAAAGTAAGGTTTATAGTGATGTCCGTGTCTTCTCCGTTCTGTCTCACCTTACTGAGAAACTTCTTTAATTTCTCATCTACAATCCGGGGAACAGATTTGGAGACCATTTGTGCCCATGAGGCAGATGGAGATATCTTTCAGTTTAAGCTACTGAAAGGGAACTAATAATGACATCTCCAATGATCCAGAGCAATGAAGGGGCTAATGGTGACATTCCCAGTGATCTAGATCAGTGAAGGGGTTAATGGTGACATCTCCAATGATCCAGAGCAATGAAGGGGCTAATGGTGACATTCCCAGTGATCTAGATCAGTGAAGGGGTTAATGGTGACATCTCCAAGGATCTAGAGCAGTGAATGGGTTAATGGTGACAACTCTAGTGATCTAGAGCAGTGAAGGGGTTAATAGTGAGAACTCCAGTGATCTAGAGCAGTGAAGGGGTTAATGGTGACATGTTCAGTGATTTTAATAGTAACGTTCCTAGTGGTCTAGGGTGGTGAAGGGGTTAATGGTTTAGAACATTGAAGGGTTTTATTAATGCTCCATGTAGTAGTGAAGGGGTTAATGGTTACATCCCTGGTGGTGCAGAGGTCAGCATGGATATCACGTGTCCTCCTGGCCTGATCTTCTTGCCTTCATCATACAGATCTTATAGATTATGACGGGTGATAGAGAGCACCGAGAGTCACATGACAGTCGTACAGGTCTTTATAGGGGGCAGAGATTTGGGGTAAACGATTGAATACCCCTGGAGTCTGAAGGAACTGTCTGCGTGTTAACTAGGATATGAAATCTCTGGACCACGGGTAAAGGGGTGTGCTGCTGCCAGTCATAGGAACATAGAAAGCAGAAGGGATCACCGGGCCCTTATGTTATTTTATCTCAGGACAGACATGTTTATCCCAGAAAGGGTTAAATTCACTTACTGTACATTTCCTAATCTCATCTGCTGGGAGTTTGTTCTGAACTTCTCTTGGGGTTTCCCTCCATTGCTCCTGATGTGGCCCCGAATGATTTCAGATTGTGCCCCTTCTTCTTGTGTTTAGCTTCTTACCGCGGACACTTCCCTCCTCAACCTTATTTAAGCCTATTTTAGGCCTTGTTCACACATCAGTTATTTGATCAGTTATTTTCATCAGTTATTGTGAGCCAAAGCCAGGAGCGGGTCAAAAAACACAGAACAGGTCAGATCTTTTCATCATACCTGATCTGTGTGGAGCCTCCACTCCTGGTTTTGACTAAAACTGATAGAAATAACTGATCAAATAACTGATGTGTGAAAAAGCCCTAACATACGTAAAGTTTTTGTTCATGTTTCCACTTTCCTTTCTTTCCTCATGTAACATATATAAAGGTTTCAATCATGTCGTCCTCTCCCTTCTTTCCTCATGTAGCATATATAAAGGTTCCGCTCATGTTCCCTCTTCCTTCTTTCCTCATGTAACATATATAAAGGTTCCGCTCATGTTCCCTCTTCCTTCTTCCCTCATGTAACATATATAAAGGTTTCGATCATGTCGTCCTCTTCCTTCTTTCCTCATGTAACATATATAAAGGTTTCGCTCATGTCGCCCTCTTCCTTATTTCCTCATGTAACATATATAAAGGTTTTGATCATGTCGTCCTCTTCCTTCTTTCCTCATGTAACATATATAAAGGTTTCGATCATGTCCCTCTTCCTTCTTTCCTCATGTAACATATATAAAGGTTCGATCATGTCGTCCTCTTCCTTCTTTCCTCATGTAACATATATAAAGGTTTCGATCATGTCCCTCTTCCTTCTTTCCTCATGTAACATATATAAAGGTTTCGCTCATGTCGTCCTCTTCCTTCTTTCCTCATGTAACATATATAAAGGTTTCGATCATGTCGCCCTCTTCCTTCTTTCCTCATGTAACATATATAAAGGTTTCGCTCATGTAGCCCTCTTCCTTCTTTCCTCACGTAACATATATAAAGGTTTCGATCATGTCGTCCTCTTCCTTCTTTCCTCATGTAACATATATAAAGGTTTCGCTCATGTCGTCCTCTTCCTTCTTTCCTCATGTAACATATATAAAGGTTTCGATCATGTCGTCCTCTTCCTTCTTTCCTCATGTAACATATATAAAGGTTTCGATCATGTCGTTCTCTTCCTTCTTTCCTCATGTAACATATATAAAGGTTTCGATCATGTCGTCCTCTCCGTTCTTTCCTCATGTAACATATATAAAGGTTTCGCTCATGTCGTCCTCTTCCTTCTTTCCTCATGTAACATATATAAAGGTTTCGATCATGTCGTCCTCTTCCTTCTTTCCTCATGTAACATATATAAAGGTTTCGATCATGTCGTCCTCTTCCTTATTTCCTCATGTAACATATATAAAGGTTTTGATCATGTCGTCCTCTTCCTTCTTTCCTCATGTAACATATATAAAGGTTTCGCTCATGTCGTCCTCTTCCTTCTTTCCTCATGTAACATATATAAAGGTTTCGATCATGTCGTCCTCTTCCTTCTTTCCTCATGTAACATATATAAAGGTTTCGCTCATGTCGTCCTCTTCCTTCTTTCCTCACGTAACATATATAAAGGTTTCGATCATGTCGTCCTCTTCCTTATTTCCTCATGTCACATATATAAAGGTTTTGATCATGTCGTCCTCTTCCTTCTTTCCTCATGTAACATATATAAAGGTTTCGATCATGTCCCTCTTCCTTCTTTCCTCATGTTACATATATAAAGGTTTCGCTCATGTCGCCCTCTTCCTTCTTTCCTCATGTAACATATATAAAGGTTTCGATCATGTCGCCCTCTTCCTTCTTTCCTCATGTAACATATATAAAGGTTTCGCTCATGTAGCCCTCTTCCTTCTTTCCTCACGTAACATATATAAAGGTTTCGATCATGTCGTCCTCTTCCTTCTTTCCTCATGTAACATATATAAAGGTTTCGATCATGTCGTTCTCTTCCTTCTTTCCTCATGTAACATATATAAAGGTTTCGATCATGTCGTCCTCTCCGTTCTTTCCTCATGTAACATATATAAAGGTTTCGCTCATGTCGTCCTCTTCCTTCTTTCCTCATGTAACATATATAAAGGTTTCGATCATGTCGTCCTCTCCCTTCTTTCCTCATATAACATATATAAAGGTTTCGATCATGTCGTCCTCTTCCTTCTTTCCTCGTGTATCATATATAAAGGTTTCGATCATGTTCCCTCTTCCTTCTTTCTTCATGTAACATACAAAAGGTTTCGATCATGTCGTCCTCTTCCTTCTTTCCTCATGTAACATATATAAAGGTTTCGATCATGTCGTCCTCTTCCTTCTTTCCTCATGTAACATATATAAAGGTTTCGCTCATTGCGTCCTCTTCCTTCTTTCCTCATGTAACATATATGAAGGTTTCGCTCATGTTCTCTCTTCCTTCTTTCCTCATGTAACATATATAAAGGTTTCGATCATGTCGCCCTCTTCTTTCTTTCCTCATGTTACATATATAAAGGTTTCGATCATGTCGGCCTCTCCCTTCTTTCCTCATGTAACATATATAAAGGTTTCGCTCATGTCGTCCTCTTCCTTCTTTCCTCATGTAACATATATAAAGGTTTCGATCATGTCGTCCTCTTCCTTCTTTCCTCGTGTAACATATATAAAGGTTTCGATCATGTCCCTTCTTCCTTCTTTCCTTGTGTAACATATATAAAGGTTTCGCTCATGTCGTCCTCTTCCTTCTTTCCTCATGTAACATATATAAAGGTTTCGATCATGTCGTCCTCTTCCTTCTTTCCTCATGTAACATATATAAAGGTTTCGATCATGTCGTCCTCTTCCTTCTTTCCTCATGTAACATATATAAAGGTTTCGCTCATGTCGCCCTCTTCCTTCTTTCCTCATGTAACATATATAAAGGTTTCGATCATGTTCCCTTTTCCTTCTTTCATGTAACATACATAAAGGTTTCGATCATGTCGTCCTCTTCCTTCTTTCCTCATGTAACATATATAAAGGTTTCGATCATGTCGTCCTCTTCCTTCTTTCCTCATGTAACATATATAAAGGTTTCGCTCATGTCGTCCTCTTCCTTCTTTCCTCATGTAACATATATAAAGGTTTCGCTCATGTCGCCCTCTTCCTTCTTTCCTCATGTAACATATATAAAGGTTTCGCTCATGTCGTCCTCTTCCTTCTTTCCTCATGTAACATATATAAAGGTTTCGCTCATGTTCCCTCTTCCTTCTTTCCTCAAGTAACATATATAAAGGTTTCGCTCATGTCGCCCTCTTCCTTCTTTCCTCATGTAACATATATAAAGGTTTCGATCATGTCGTCCTCTTCCTTCTTTCCTCATGTAACATATATAAAGGTTTCGCTAATGTCGTCCTCTTCCTTCTTTCCTCATGTAACATATATAAAGGTTTCGATCATGTCCCCTCTTCCTTCTTTCCTCATGTAACATATATAAAGGTTTCGATCATGTCGTCCTCTTCCTTCTTTCCTCGTGTAACATATATAAAGGTTTCGATCATGTCGTTCTCTTCTTTCTTTCCTCATGTAACATATATAAAGGTTTCGATCATGTCCCCCTCTTCCTTCTTTCCTCATGTTACATATATAAAGGTTTCGATCATGTCGTCCTCTCCCTTCTTTCCTCATGTAACATATATAAAGGTTTCGATCATGTCCCCCTCTTCCTTCTTTCCTCATGTAACATATATAAAGGTTTCGATCATGTCGTCCTCTCCCTTCTTTCCTCATGTAACATATATAAAGGTTTCGATCATGTCGTCCTCTTCCTTCTTTCCTTGTGTAACATATATAAAGGTTTTGCTCATGTCGCCCTCTTCCTTCTTTCCTCATGTAACATATATAAAGTTTTCGATCATGTCGTCCTCTTCCTTCTTTCCTTTTGTAACATATATAAAGGTTTCGATCATGTCGTCCTCTTCCTTCTTTCCTCATGTTAGATATATAAAGGTTTCGATCATGTCCCTTCTTCCTTCTTTCCTCATGTTACATATATAAAGGTATCGATCATGTCCCTTCTTCCTTCTTTCCTTGTGTAACATATATAAAGGTTTTGCTCATGTCGCCCTCTTCCTTCTTTCCTCATGTAACATATATAAAGGTTTCGATCATGTCGTCCTCTGTATGCAAATGAGTTCTTGCTTAATGATAATTACAGTATACTGAAGACCCAGACACAAACAAATTGATTAAAAATAAAGTAATAAAGTTTATTATACTTAGCTTCGGATGAATATGGAAATGATGAACCTAGGGAGCCCCGTCTGCCTCACAATGCAGCCCAGGTGAAGGTATTATTATCAGCAATTTGTTCCTGGACACGAACCAGTGGAGTTGTCCCAGGATGAGGCTAACACTCAAGTTTTGAATGGGATATTTATCTATCCTAGGCTGCTCCAACCCCCTCCCGTGTGGGAGAGGGGGGGGGACGAGGGTTTCTCCTCTCTGAATAACTATAAAGAGTGGATTTACATTACCTAAACATGCTTCCCCTGACACTTCTCAATATCTGGAGAATATTTAGGTATACCATCTGGGAAAACACTGAGCCGACCATATAACATAATTACTCCCCGAGTAACTGATATACTAAACCAATTATCGTTTCTCGAGAAATAGGAGAATATTTATGTTAGAAGTTACCAGCCACTCAACCGCTGATCATTCCCAGATGGCTGTAGACAGACCTTCCTAAATATTCTCAGTCCAGGGGTCACTTAGGTCATCTGTCTCCCACGCTGCTGAGAGACATTGAATATATATTGGAAGTATACAAAGCAAGCCTACTAATATGAATTAATATATATACACATATACCATATATCTATATTATATAGTATATGGTCTTACACTAAAATGAGACATAAATTTACCTCCGATTACATCCTATTCCTTCTTTCCTTGTGTAACATATATAAAGGTTTCGATCATGTCGTCCTCTTCCTTCTTTCCTCATGTAACATATATAAAGGTTTCGATCATGTTCCCTCTTCCTTCTTTCCTCATGTAACATATATAAAGGTTTCGATCATGTTCCCTCTTCCTTCTTTCCTCATGTAACATATATAAAGGTTTCGATCATGTCGTCCTCTTCCTTCTTTCCTCATGTAACATATATAAAGGTTTCGATCATGTCCCTTCTTCCTTCTTTCCTCGTGTAACATATATAAAGGTTTCGCTCATGTTCCCTCTTCCTTCTTTCCTCATGTAACATATATAAAGGTTTCGATCATGTCGTCCTCTTCCTTCTTTCCTCATGTAACATATATAAAGGTTTCGCTCATGTCGCCCTCTTCCTTCTTTCCTCATGTTACATATATAAAGGTTTCGATCATGTCGTCCTCTTCCTTCTTTCCTCATGTAACATATATAAAGGTTTCGCTCATGTCGCCCTCTTCCTTCTTTCCTCATGTAACATATATAAAGGTTTCGATCATGTCGTCCTCTTCCTTCTTTCCTCATGTAACATATATAAAGGTTTCCGCTCATGTCGGCCCTCTTCCTTCTTTCCTCATGTAACATATATAAAGGTTTCGATCATGTCGCCCTCTTCCTTCTTTCCTCATGTTACATATATAAAGGTTTCTATCATGTCGTCCTCTTCCTTCTTTCCTCATGTAACATATATAAAGGTTTCGATCATGTCGTCCTCTCTTCTTTCCTCATGTAACATATATAAAGGTTTCGATCATGTCGTTCTCTTCTTCTTTCCTCATGTAACATATATAAAGGTTTCGATCATGTCGTCCTCTCCCTTCTTTTCTCATGTAACATATATAAAGGTTTCGCTCATGTCGTCCTCTTCCTTCTTTCCTCATGTAACATATATAAAGGTTTCCGAATCATGTCGTCCTCTTCCCTTCTTTCCTCATGTAACATATATAAAGGTTTCGATCATGTCGTCCTCTTCCTTCTTTCCTCATGTACATATATAAAGGTTTCGATCATGTTCCCTCTTCCTTCTTTCTTCATGTAACATACAAAAGGTTTCGATCATGTCGTCCTCTTCTTCTTTCCTCATGTAACATATATAAAGGTTTCGATCATGTCGTCCTCTTCCTTCTTTCCTCATGTAACATATATAAAGGTTTCGCTCATGTCGTCCTCTTCCTTCTTTCCTCATGTAACATATATAAAGGTTTCGCTCATGTTCTCTCTTCCTTCTTTCCTCATGTAACATATATAAAGGTTTCGATCATGTCGCCCTCTTCTTTCTTTCCTCATGTTACATATATAAAGGTTTCGATCATGTCGTCCTCTCCCTTCTTTCCTCATGTAACATATATAAAGGTTTCGCCTCATGTCGTCCTCTTCCTTCTTTCCTCATGTAAATATATATAATGTTTCGATCATGTCGTCCTCTTCCTTCTTTCCTCGTGTAACATATATAAAGGTTTCGATCATGTCCCTTCTTCCTTCTTTCCTTGTGTAACATATATAAAGGTTTCGCTCATGTCGTCCTCTTCCTTCTTTCCTCATGTAACATATATAAAGGTTTCGATCATGTCGTCCTCTTCCTTCTTTCCTCATGTAACATATACAGTATAAAGGTTTCGCTCATGTCGTCCTCTCCCTTCTTTCCTCATGTAACATATATAAAGGTTTCGATCATGTCGTCCTCTCCCTTCTTTCCTCATGTTACATATATAAAGGTTTCGCTCATGTCGTCCTTTCCCTTCTTTCCTCATGTAACATATATAAGTTTCGCTCATGTCGCCCTCTTCCTTCTTTCCTCATGTAACATATATAAAGGTTTCGATCATGTTCCCTCTTCCTTCTTTCTTCATGTAACATACATAAAGGTTTCGATCATGTCGTCCTCTTCCTTCTTTCCTCATGTAACATATATAAAGGTTTCGATCATGTCGTCCTCTTCCTTCTTTCCTCATATAACATATATAAAGGTTTCGCTCATGTCGTCCCTCTTCCTTCTTTCCCTCATGTAACATATATAAAGGTTTCGCTCATGTCGCCCTCTTCCTTCTTTCCTCATGTAACATATATAAAGGTTTCGCTCAATGTTCGTCCTCTTCCTTCTTTCCTCATGTAACATATATAAAGGTTTCGATCATGTCGTCCTCTCCTTCTTTCCTCATGTAACATATATAAAGGTTTCGCTCATGTCGCCCTCTTCCTTCTTTCCTCATGTAACATATATAAAGGTTTCGATCAATGTCGTCCTCTTCCTTCTTTCCTCATGTAACATATATAAAGGTTTCGCTCATGTTCCCTCTTCCTTCTTTCCTCATGTAACATATATAAAGGTTTCGATCATGTCGTCCTCTTCCTTCTTTCCTCATGTTACATATATAAAGGTTTCGATCATGTTCCCTCTTCCTTCTTTCCTCCTGTAACATATACAGAGGTTTCGATCATGTCGTCCTCTTCCTTCTTTCCTCATGTAACATATATAAAGGTTTCGATCATGTCCCCTCTTCCTTCTTTCCTCATGTAACATATATAAAGGTTTCGATCATGTCGTCCTCTTCCTTCTTTCCTCGTGTAACATATATAAAGGTTTCGATCATGTCGTTCTCTTCCTTCTTTCCTCATGTAACATATATAAAGGTTTCGATCATGTCCCCCTCTTCCTTCTTTCCTCATGTTACATATATAAAGGTTTCGATCATGTCGTCCTCTCCCTTCTTTCCTCATGTAACATATATAAAGGTTTCGATCATGTCCCCCTCTTCCTTCTTTCCTCATGTAACATATATAAAGGTTTCGATCATGTCGTCCTCTCCCTTCTTTCCTCATGTAACATATATAAAGGTTTCGATCATGTCGTCCTCTCCCTTCTTTCCTCATGTAACATATATAAAGGTTTCGATCATGTCGTCCTCTTCCCTTCTTTCCTTGTGTAACATATATAAAGGTTTTGGCTCATGTCGCCCTCTTCCTTCTTTCCTCATGTAACATATATAAAGTTTTCGATCATGTCGTCCTCTTCCTTCTTTCCTTGTGTAACATATATAAAGGTTTCGATCATGTCGTCCTCTTCCTTCTTTCCTCATGTTACATATATAAAGGTTTCGATCATGTCCCTTCTTCCTTCTTTCCTCATGTTACATATATAAAGGTTTCGATCATGTCCCTTCTTCCTTCTTTCCTTGTGTAACATATATAAAGGTTTTGCTCATGTCGCCCTCTTCCTTCTTTCCTCATGTAACATATATAAAGGTTTCGATCATGTCGTCCTCTGTATGCAAATGAGTTCTTGCTTAATGATAATTACAGTATACTGAAGACCCAGACACAAACAAATTGATTAAAAATAAAGTAATAAAGTTTATTATACTTAGCTTCAGATGAATATGGAAATGATGAACCTAGGGAGCCCCGTCTGCCTCACAATGCAGCCCAGCTGAAGGTATTATTATCAGCAATTTGTTCCTGGACACGAACCAGTGGAGTTGTCCCAGGAAGAGGCTAACACTCAAGTTTTGAATGGGATATTTATCTATCCTAGGCTGCTTCCAACCCCCTCCCGTGTGGGAGAGGGGGGGGGACGAGGGTTTCTCCTCTCTGAATAACTATAAAGAGTGGATTTACATTACTAAACATGCTTCCCTGACACTTCTCAAT